>JARKHS020011953.1:0-40869 GCA_030143305.2 Amblyomma americanum
TTTGGACGCGCTGACTGTTACTCTTGAGTGATTTCAAACGAACAATAGGTATTTGTGGGTCTGAGAAAACCCATTGTTTTTTTATCTCTGTGCTTTTTTGGATGCCTCTCAAACACAAGCGAAACCTCGAAATCTCACTAATATGCTTAGTAGCCTGCCTCAAATGCGCATGCGCTTCACGCTTCGCTTCCCTTTATAAGCAGAGGCATCTGTCACAACCGTTACCCCTTTGACGCAGAAGTCCGCAGATTCGTTGCCGCGACGCACGGCGGCAGTGGAATTCTTGAGTGATGCTGCCGAACTATAAGACAGCGCTAGTAGTGGTTGCGCTTAGTGTGCTCCTGCGGCTTCCGTCTTTTGTGAGTAAATTTCCGTGTTGGAGCTTTTGGTACGTCTCCGGTTCCGTAGCAGAGATAAGCGTGCAGCCATTTTTTTCTTGCCGTCCATTCAATGACGCTCTGTGGTGCATAGCATTGTTGGAAAGAGTTTCAAGAGTGATGTAATCTCTTCCTAGCATCGGACAGAGCATGCAATCTCGAAGTTGTTGTCGCTTTGACTCTCATGTTGTTCAGATTGAAATGAACAGTCATAGAAACCAAGGAATGTGTAGGTGGTCATCGTCAGCTTTTCGAAAGGTTTTGATTGAAGACAGTAATAGGTTGTTTACCACTTAAGCTGTTAGGTTTGGAGTCTGTCTTTGCCTGATCTGTGATTTTAGCATGTTGATTTATGCCTTCTTCGTGACCCGCTGCTTATTGCCCAAGGTGAGCGCGTCCAGACTGAGGCCTGTCTACATCATCGGGCACATGGTGAATTCCATTAGCGAGATAGATGCGGCAATGAGGCAAGGAGCAAACTCCATCGAGTCCGACGTCGCCTTTGACAAAAATGGCAACGCGACCTGGTTCTACCACGGAATACCCTGCGACTGCTTCCGGACTTGCACGAGTTGGGAAAATGTGCCGACTTTTCTACAGTACATCCGTCAGTCAACGCACCCCAGTAAGAGAATTCAGCACATATAAGGTTATGAGAAAAAAAACACGTGCAAGCATGGTCCAACGCCCTAGGTTTGCTAAAGGGGCAAACATTGGTCAAATGTGAGATGCCGGCGGCAGAATATTGCAGAAATCTTGCATGTGTATCGGAATAAGCCGATTCTTCCGATTTTGTGCATTGTTGAACGTACGCACGAAAACTGCTGGTATCTTTAGGGTGACCGACCTACAGAAAATACTTTTGATAAAATTTACTGTTATGTGGCGTAATCGGCCCAATTCTTGAGACATATTGCTTAGCGTCTCGTTCAAAGGTTTTCTCAGTTTGTTTTTTCGGTGCTGGAGGTTGATTCATCCTAGCAGCTCTAGAAAATGGTCAGCTCTTTGATCCCGCCCGCTGAAAATGCCGGCGCTAATTTTACATATCCTCCAGGACAGCGTTCAGAATCTAATTCACAAGATAGATTTCTATATTTATTTCAGCCCCCCCCCCCCCCCCTGTGCTTCTACACAATGTTTTATGTGCAGCGATTAGTTAGAGTTCATGAGTCATGCAGACTCTGCAAAAGTATCAAATTGCAAAGCCAGGCACAAACGAATAACAGATTTCTTTTGCTTGATATTCCCATGGGTCTGAAGCCAACATTCAAGATATTATTGAAGAGGTGCTCACCGCGAAATACCTATAAGCGAGGTATTTGCGTCCAAAAATCTTATTGTTATGTCAAGCAGATAGATCAATTGTTGAACGCCGGCGTAGCGGTTGGTCCTGGTAACTAGAAAAAGGCCCCCTAGAAAGGATATGATACAGGGAAGTCCAAAACAAAGAATAATGATAACTGTTCAATCCACACGACTAAATCAGTACAGAATGAAACGGAATTACAGCAGTTGACCAAGTACACCACAAGCTACAAGAACTTAAATTTTTTATTGAATTTTTTTTTAAATATCGTTATGAGGGCTCATTGAATACAGATGCGCGCATCTTGTCAGTGCCGCTGCCAAACTGGCTTGATTCTCGAAAGCAACGCATATAGAATCGTGTTCATCTTTGATGAAGAAAAAATAAAAAATTGGAACACATTTCTAACTCCCTAACCCTCGTTCTAAAGGGCAGTTCGTGCGTTGCAGGTGGAGGCAAACACAGGGAGAAGCTTTTGATGTTGTTCCTGGATCTCAAGGTTCAGAAACTCGACAACAAGAAAAAATACTGGGCAGGCACCGACGTTGCCACGAAGCTTTTGCAGCACCTTTGGCGAGGAGGTAACACTAGTGCAATATCCATGCATTGAAGTGATCACGAATTATGATGTTGTCCCGTTATGTTTTGCAGTATTTTTTTCAAATTCAGGATTCACTGCATCATGGAAAACGTTATCGAGGATGAACAAGGTAGCCATCAGTGTCATCATGGGGCATTGCAGACCACATACACATTCAACTGTTTACCAGTCGTACTGTTACAATAAGGGCAGGGAACTGGTTCGTTATGAGTATGTACCGTCGGTGTCAACAGTTGACGAGAAGTGATTATATGAAAAAAAAAACCTACATCGCGATAATGATGTCTAACGAGAGAGAGAGCAGTGACAGCAGTAGCTTTAACCGTTGATGACTATTTGTATATATTTACCTTCCCGACAGTTTCTACTCTAAGCCGAGGCTTCTAGCTCGTTGCCGTATAGTTCCGGGGTTTGAAGGTTAACGGAGGTAAATGGCGCTTTTGGAAGCTTGAGTTGGCTGGTCAGGTGGGTCGAGGGTTGACCTGAGGGAGTGTCAGCCCATTAGCTAGGCGGCTGGGGTGGGAAGGTGACTGGTGGGTGCTGCTTCTGGAGGGAAGCTGTCTTTGCCACAGCATCTTGGAGTATGTCAGCAGGCACACTGTCGCAATAAAAAAAAAATGATTTTCCCGTCACTTTTTCATTCCGCCGTTGCATGGGTACCTAGCGGATGGCGGTCTTGTGAAGGGTGATGATACGTGGCGTGTTGATGTGGGCTCTTGGAGGGTGGAGGCTTCACTGTTACTCAGGCTTCGCACAGACTAGTGTGCTATTATCGCCCAGCGCCGTTAGAACTGTGAGCACAGAAAAAAAATTATAGTTTGGTGCAAACACACAGGCTAGTTGTCTAAAATAGTTTTTCGGAATAGCGAAGTAACTGAAAACTTCGTTTTTTTTTTTACGAAAATAGAGGTTCAGCAAATTTTTAGGTTGGGCATTCAGAAGGTCGCGCAGGGAGGTGCAAGGCCCCACTTCTTTTCTTGGCTCCATGATTAGGCTGCTCAGCGATAGAGCTTTGCTGTCATTTTCGTGGTCCTAGATCAGCACCAGGTGAATTGATCATCAAGTTGCGATGCAGTACATTGCTTGCAATAGAGAATGAAGAGGCACACACAGACATAGTAGTGAGTCATTGGTAGAACTCTGTGAACAACAGAGTTATTTTAAATATAGACCGTAAATGTTTTTGCCAAACCAAGTGGCAGTTCCGAAATAAGCAGTCGACAACTAACTATTGTCTCATGTAAAAATAAATTCAAGCAAGCCTGCAACATAGGCAATCGATGAAGACGCTAATGCCATTTTCCGCCTGTTAACAGGAGGTATTCTGAGGCTTGGGTTTCAAACAGTTGGGGATAAGAGTTAATAAAGAACACCTTAGTAATCTGCGGTTTGCTGTTGACATTGCCTTGCTAAGACACTCAGGAGATGAACTGCAAAGCATGGCCAATGAGTTAGACAGGGAGCGCAGTACTCTTGGTGCAAAAATTAATATGCAGAAAATTAAAGTAATGCTCAAGGGCCTCGGTAGAGAACAGCTGTTTACAATTGTTAGCGAGGTGCTGGAAATGGTAAGGAAACGCGTCTACTTAGGAAAAGTGGCGACCACGGATGCTGATCACGAGAGTGAAATAATTAGAAGAATAAGAATAGAGTGGAGCGCATTTGGCATGTTCTCTCAGATCATGAATGACAGTTTACCAATATCTCTTAAAAGAAAAGCACACAGAAAGAAGCACGTGTATTTTACCGGTGCCTCATCACCTCATTTTATCTCATGGTCGTTAAGGAAATCCATGATCAAGATCACTTTGTGGGAACAGTGCTGTAGAAGTACGAAGGTCGTAGGAAAGGTATGGTCATTGACGGTCACTCGCGTAGTGCATCGTCCGGCTGGCATAATAAGGTGGCCCCCTGCGTCGTAGAATTCTGGGCCGACCCAAGTGGTGGTGACTTTCCTCAGCTGTGCGGTGAATTTTCCACTCATCACTGAATAATCAGCTTCTGTGTCGACGAGAGCGCTACAAGCACTTCCATCGATATCCACTTCCAAGTCGGATGACCAGCCTCTAGCGTTTTAGGTCGACCTCGACGTCCGGTCGAGGCTTGGGCGGGTATGTGAATCATGGGAGGGCGTGCCATCGGTGCTTTTCTGAGTGGCGGTGCAACTGCGAAGTCGGATAGTGTCGTGGCTGAGCTCGTGTTTGGATGCGGCGTCTTCAAGCGGCGTGGTCGCTGAAGGATCTTCGTTGTTTCTCAGCAAGCAACAGAACCTCCTCAAGTTGCTTTGTTTATTTCTCCCTATGGAACCAGGGGACCTTTCTCGGACAGCCGCTGCGTAGCTGCGGCCAGATTATGCAAAACGCGTCGTAGACGGTGACAGGTAGCGGGACAGACTTCTTGACGACACGTACTTCAATCTGCGCAGGTAGTCGTCGATTTCTCATGGTCGCTGGCCAGGGAGCAATCGTGGGACGTAGATGGCTAAACCGCGCAAGCCGATGTGTCTTAACGGGAAATGACGAAGCATGTGGCCGGCATAACCACAATGGAAGCGTTGGGCGGTTGTCGGGAGTCCTCCACTCGTAGCATTTCTTATAGCCGTTGCGTCGCTCGTAAGGTGCGCGTGCGGGAGATAGGGGGCGCTGATTTTGAAGAGCTGGCTCCCATCGAAGAGGGCTTGAGGTGTCTCGTCTGGGCGCGGGACTGCGTCGTGCGGTGGGGTAGGTGATGGCTTCTGCTTCCATTGGTGTCGGCAGTAACGGGAAGCTAAGCGTATGTTGTACTTCTTCAAGGATGATGACCGTGAGCGACGTTACCTGAGGCTGCTGCTTTGGAGATGGCAGCAGTCGACGCAGTTCTTCCCGAACAATTTCGCGTATTTGATCCCGCAGGTTTTCCCAGCTTGATGGTGTAAAGGCCTAACTCCATAGGCCCTTTTCGACGCACGTCCTGCGCACTTGGGCGCCCACGCGCCGGCCAGAGGAAGTATGCGCATGCGCGACGTGTCGGCCACCGCCGAGAGCGTCCATGACCCCAGGAACCGACAGTGCCAGATATTCGGCGCGCAGCACGCATGATATTTCCGGCTCGCCAGCATCGACCAGTCAGAGGGCATTCTGCTTCTGTGTCTTCTGGAGCTGGTATTCCAAGCATTGCCTGCAGCGCGCGACAGGGCGCGTACTTGCGCCACGCTCTTGGAGTTGGGTGCCGCTTTTTTTTTTTGCCCGTCGTTGCGCGGCGCTCAGCGCGCATGCGCGCACACCGTAGATGCGTAGGTCTCAGAAGCGCCTATAGAGTCGGGCCGTAATTTCTGAGGAACTTGCCGACAGCACTTGAAGTGATTGGTTGTACTGACACGTCCGGGCGCTAAGGGTCTACTCGGCGGTAAAAACTTCTACGAATTCGGCGACGGTTTTTGGAGGATTTTGGGTCATGCTGGCGGACAGTTTCTCCTGTACGCCACGCATCAGAAAGGTGAGCTTATTTTCTTTAGTCATGTGCGGGTTGGCGCGCTTGAAAAGGCGTTTCTTTTCTCCCACATGCGCAGTATCATTTTGCGTGTTGAATTCGTGACTGCAGCAGAACATCCGCTCTTTCTTTCTGTACGACGCTAGTGAACGAACCACGTTCTGGCAGGTGTTGCATTTGGGCTGCAAGCCCCAAGGGTAGCGTTGGCCTGGCGGCCTGGGGCAAAGCTGGAAACATCCGAAGGTCCCGGCAAAGGATGAGTCGACTGGCAACAGAACAACTTGTTTATTCTGGCATCGCAAAAGAGCAGCCGGTCAGGGCGACCACGTTACTCGCAGGAAGAAATCGAAGTCTCTCCGTTGGCGTCCGGGGCAGCTCTCTTTATATACCCTCGGAGTCGAGGGCAAGAAGGAACGGCTTGGGAAGAGGCGTCCGATGCGGCGACGCTTGAACATGTCCAGACGTGACGGGCGCGTCCGCCAGGCCGGCGCCGGTCAGACCTCCTCGCCTCCCAGTTGGGGAGCTCCTCTCCCCGGCTGCCGCGCTTTGACAAGCGTGGGCAAAACATGCACACACACACACACACGCACGCACGACGACACGTGGCACTGAAACCTGCCTGGACGCGCTTGGCGGGAGGCGTTGCGGCCGCGATGAACGAAGCCGCGGCGTCCGTTGCATCCGCGCCGCTATACCGCGCGTCGTAGGCGAGACTTAACAGACCGCCCCGCCGGGAGAAGGAGATCCCGATGGTCAGGGGACTGCATCCGCTGTCCAGAGGGATGTCGCTCGATGATGCTCGTAATCGAAACCGATCGTCCCTCGACGTTGCTTGAGCGCAGCGCACAGAGAAGGCCTCGTTCTCGGGTTCAGGATCACATAGGACACTGCAAAGTCACTTCGGGAGAGTTGCCATTTTTGTGCTCGTTCCCAGCAAGCGTTAGAACTACGCCGAAACGCAACCGCTCAGTCAGCAAGCACGAGACAATCCTCACTAAGCTCTGCCAGGCTCTTTCCCCTTTTATACTACTGCCTAGTTCCTTACAGTAGTCAAGCAGCACTCAGAACGCGTCCACAAATTGGAAAATTGCACTAGAAAGCACATAATCACTTTGAAACACTAAACAAAAGCAATATGTTAAAAATCCTGCCTCAGGAAGAAAACATCAGTAACCAACAACTTTGAGGCGGATTCCTACGTTAGGGGCTTCGACTTAAGCCATCGGCGTTACCGTTGAGACTCCCCTTTTTGTAACGCACCTCAAAGGAATATTGTTGCAAAGCGAGGCTCCAGCGCAGGAGGCGGCCATTTTTGGGAGATATGGTCTGCAGCCATTGGAGAGGGCAGTGATCCGTCTCAATGATAAACCTCGAGCCGGCTAGGTAGCATGACAATTTCTGAACGGCCCACACGAGACACGCACACTCTTTCTCGGTGGCGCTGTACGCCTGCTCACGACAGGTCAGCTTACGACTAGCATACAGGACGGGGTGTTCCACTTCTCCATTGTCCCTTTGGCACAGTACAACGCCCATGCCTCGCTCACTAGCATCGCACTGAACAACGAACCCTTTTGTATAGTCTGGCGATCGTAGCACAGGCTGGCTTGTTAGGGCGCTCTTTAGGGCGCTAAAAGCTCTTTCCTTTGTCTCGCTCCAGACGACTGTTTGGGGCTCTGTTTTTCTTAGAGCATCCGTCAGGGGAGCCGCGATATCGGAGTACCTGGGGATGTACCTCTGATAGTAGCCGGCGACACCTAAGAACGACCGAATATCGGTCTTCGTGCGCGGTTGCGGGAAGTCTCGCACAGCGGCCACCTTTATTTCAGAGGGGCGGCGACGACCCTGTCCAATCACGTGACCGAGGTATACCACCTCGGCCTGTGCTAATTGGCACTTGGGAGCTTTGACTGTCAAGCCCGCTTCGCGCAGGCGGGTTAGCACTGCCCGCAAGTGTGCCATATGCTCAGACCAGGAGGCGGAGAATATCGCTACGTCGTCTAAATACGGTAAAGCGAATTCTTCCTGTCCTCGCAACACTTTGTCCATGAGGCTTGAAAAGCAGTATGGCGCGTTCTTCAAACCAAAACTCAAAACTTTAGGACGGAATGTTCCCATTGGTGAAATGAACGCCGCATACCTACTAGCCTCTTCTGTAAGTGGAACCTGCCAATAACCCCTGACAAGATCTAGGGTGGAAATAAACTGAGCGCTACTAACTTTCTCAAGGCGCTCCTCGATGTTAGGGATCGGATAAATTTGATCCTTAGTAATGGAATTAAGCCTGCGGTAGTCGACGCAAGGACGAGGTTCCTTGCCCGGTACCTCAACTAAA
The DNA here is from genome assembly GCA_030143305.2 of Amblyomma americanum. Classification (NCBI taxonomy): domain Eukaryota; kingdom Metazoa; phylum Arthropoda; class Arachnida; order Ixodida; family Ixodidae; genus Amblyomma; species Amblyomma americanum. Next base: position 8,088 of record JARKHS020011953.1, read on the forward strand.
ATCAAAGGGGAGGTATAATCACTCTCACCCGCCTCAATAACACCGAGCTGTAGCATTTTCTTTACCTCAGCCTCCATAATATCGCGCTGGCGGGGTGACACCCGGTACGCCTTGGATCGTACTGGCTCTGGGGAGGTAAGTTCTATATCATGCGTAAGGACAGAAGTCCTACCAGGCCTCTCAGAGAACTGACCTTGAAACTCTTGTAAGAGTTGGTGTAGTTCGGTTTTCTGCTCAGGCGACAGCGGTGCTTTACTGAGTAAGTCACTAATGACCTGATCAGTGTCTTCCCTGTTCGTCACTGAGCTTAGTCCCGGAAGCTCGACCGGAAGCTCTTCTAACTTTCCCTTGTCGGGCATTTCCTCTCCAGTACCTGGTGCCTTCAACGCTACAGGCTCAATTTTATCCAGTTCGGACGTGCTCTGGATATCAGCTTGCTGCGCCTCCGACCCTTTTTCATTGTTTTCAATTTTATCCAGTTCGGACGTGCTCTGGATATCAGCTTGCTGCGCCTCCGACCCTTTTTCATTGTTTGACAACGTCGGCCCCGCAACTACCGCCTTTGCAGCGAGCTCCCGAACTCTCGGTCTGGTTAAGGCCTGAACGCTAGCCTCACCAAACAAAAGCCCCTTCTCGCGCAGGAGGTGATCGGACCTGTTCGAAAATAGGTACGGGTACTGGGGGGGCAGCCTAGATGACACTACGGCCTCCGTCTCAAGTGCTCCGAAAGGTCCTTCAATAAACACTTTTGCTACGGGCAGACACACGCTGTGAGCTTCCACTGCTTGCTTGATCCATGCGCACTCGCCCGTGAACATATCGGGTTCTACGTAAGAGGTGTGAACTACATCCATTGTAGCTGCGGAATCACGAAGCACTCGGCACTCTTTCCCGTTCACGAGGAAGTCTCGCATGTAAGGCTCGAGAAGCTTCATGTTCTCGTCAGTGCTGCATAATGACAAACACACGACTTCTCTTTTTGTTTCTGGACACTGCGCCGAAAAGTGACCCGGCTTCTGGCACGTATAACACACGCGCGCTTGCCTCGCCTCGAACCGCTTTCTGCGTTCGGCTTCGGCTGCCGCCGTCTCCTTACGTTCGGTCGGACTGCTTTCACTCGCATCCGCACTACGCGTGTCCCCCCTTGCTCTCATGGGTGTGAACTTCGGCCTCTCAGACTTGGAGCCAAATTCACCCTTTTGACCGTCCTTAGCTCCGCGAGCCCGACGCGTCACAAACTCCTCGGCTAGCTCGGCGGCTTTAGCCACTGTACTAACGTCTGGCCTATCCAAGACCCAGTACCGCACGTTCTCAGGTAACCGACTATAAAACTGTTCCAGCCCGAAACACTGCAGAATTTTCTCGTGGTCACCAAACGCTTTCTCTTCTTTGAGCCACTCCTGCATGTTTGACATAAGCCTGTAGGCAAACTCTGTATATGACTCATTTCTGCCTTTTTCATTTTCCCGAAACTTCCGACGGAACGCCTCCGCTGACAGCCTGTACTTTTTTAGCAGACTCGATTTCACTTGGTCGAAATCCTCTGCCTCCTCTCTCTTCAAGCGAGCGACTACGTCGGCCGCCTCGCCGGGTAACAAAGTGAGCAAGCGCTGTGGCCACGTTTCCCGAGAGAACCCCTGCTTCTCGCACGTTCGCTCAAAGTTAACCAGGAACAAACCAATGTCCTCTCCAAGCTTAAACGGCCGCATCAGGTCAGTCATTTTGAACGATACCCGTTCTCCTGCACCGTGTGCCTGACTTCCATTACGAGCGCGTTCCATCTCTACCTCGAGACGCTTCATTTCCAAAGCGCGCTCTTCTTTCTCTTTTTGCTCTTTACGTTCGCGCTCCTCTTTCTCTTTTTGTTCTTTACGTTCGCGCTCCTCTTTCTCTTTTTGTTCTTTACGTTCGCGCTCGTCTTTTTCTTTTTGTTCCCTCTCCTCAATGGTCTCAAGGCATTCCGACAGCTCGTCATCCTCAGCCTCCAACTCAAGAATCGCCCTTAGCAGTTCTGGTTTTCTGAGTTTGTCTGAGACATCAAGACCCAACTCTCTTGCAAGCTCCAGCAATTTCGGTTTGCGCAACGACTTCAAATCCATGGCTGCTCCGAATGCTGCTTTCTCTACTGCCTACTATTGTCTTGCCGCAAACTAACCCGGCAGCAACGACAACCACAATTACCAGCTCTGTTTCTGACACTAACAAAAGCCTGGCAAAACTCAGAAGAAGAAAGTCCCGCACTCACCAAACCTCGCAGCCACGAATTCAGCGCAGTCGTTCCGCTGCAGGCAACCAGTCATCACACAGGGCTCGTTGCACTGCTCCCGGATGGTCGTTGTGCTGCTCAGCATACAGTTGACCGCATATCTTCGCTGCTGGCCTCCGTTGTCGGGATCCCACCGCTGCCACCAGTTGTTGCATTTGGGCTGCAAGCCCCAAGGGTAGCGTTGGCCTGGCGGCCTGGGGCAAAGCTGGAAACATCCGAAGGTCCCGGCAAAGGATGAGTCGACTGGCAACAGAACAACTTGTTTATTCTGGCATCGCAAAAGAGCAGCCGGTCAGGGCGACCACGTTACTCGCAGGAAGAAATCGAAGTCTCTCCGTTGGCGTCCGGGGCAGCTCTCTTTATATACCCTCGGAGTCGAGGGCAAGAAGGAACGGCTTGGGAAGAGGCGTCCGATGCGGCGACGCTTGAACATGTCCAGACGTGACGGGCGCGTCCGCCAGGCCGGCGCCGGTCAGACCTCCTCGCCTCCCAGTTGGGGAGCTCCTCTCCCCGGCTGCCGCGCTTTGACAAGCGTGGGCAAAACATGCACACACACACACACACGCACGCACGACGACACGTGGCACTGAAACCTGCCTGGACGCGCTTGGCGGGAGGCGTTGCGGCCGCGATGAACGAAGCCGCGGCGTCCGTTGCATCCGCGCCGCTATACCGCGCGTCGTAGGCGAGACTTAACACAGGGCTGTCCAATGCAGAGTAAAGGTTACGAGGTTTGGGTCCCAGGCGTTCAGTGCCGCCTCAGGTCGACAGTCCAGTCAGTCTTCTGTTGTAGATGGAAAGTCGGTGGCTCATAAGGCTGGCGAAGCATTGTGCACCAGGTCCATCTTGGGGCATAGCAGGATTGCAGGTCAGCACCGCCACCAGTTGGGACGAAGTGGTGACGGTAGTCCAGTGAGCACTCGTTATTTGGGCTGAATGACTCGGCGACGGCTCAGCAGCAAGCTTGCTCGGCAGACGTACAACGCTATGGCAGCCGCTCTCGGCTGTGCACAATTTAAAGTTGACAAAGAAATTCCGAGATGCGGCATACAAACCATAACCCTGTGGAACGACTCAGCATCATTTCAGCCTGAGTGCGATCCTTCGAGATAAATCTGGTAGCGTCTTGTATCACAAATAAAGCGATGAATACACGTTCCGGCGGCGTTAAGCACGAACAAATGAACCTTACATATCTTCGGGGAAATAAGCTTTGTTCGCTGGTATAAAGTTCAGTGGAGACTACAGCACATGTTTTGTGTTTCGTTCTTCACTTTTTTCAAGCTGTTTCAGTTAGCAGTTCGACAGCCAGGACTTTTAAGCACTTGTACAGAGAGGGCAAGAAATCACATTTGGCTAAAACGAATGGAAAATAATCTGTAAGTTTCTAGGAAACCAGAATTCAAACGTAAGATACGCAGGGTCGAATGGCAGATGATGTGAACTAGATAATATTATTGCAGAAAAAAAGCAGACTCTGGGCCTATGCAAGAACTGAAAAGCGACATTAACAAGCTATCTTCTTATGATAATCCAAGAGGCAGCGCTCTAGTATTGGAGCTCAGGTCAGCACAAATGAAAGAAAGCGTAGATACAGAAGGAAATATGATCGAGACGAGGAGAAATGTGCAGTTTGTGGCAAAATTGGAGGAATAGTTGAGCATATTCTGCTTTAAAGTAGCAGTATCGATCCAAGTGTCGACGCAGCCGCAGTCAGTACCGCCAGAGCCCGGAGGTGCGAGATTGATAAGTCGGTTATTGGTGGTTTAAAAGCATGGCAATGAGCTACTGATAGAAAGAAAGCTTAACAGGACTAGCACTTTAAAAACACGGTTCAGTGCATAGAACTCCATTTCTTCGACTTTCTCTTCTTTCCGTCCTGCATTCTCTCCATCTTATTTTGTTTTGGTTCTATTCGCCTTATATTCTTGCTGAAATTTCTTGGCTTGCATTGGCTGTTGCTTTGGCATGCCCTACTGGGCGCCGATCCGTTCGAGCACCAAGACAAGGCTGGCCAAGCCACCGACAAATACACAGGTCCTGAGTCACGATTTTGGCTGGGCTCACATAAATGGCTCTGCACTGCAAATACTCAAAATGCCTCGCGCGCTGGCCCTCACCACCACTTAGGTCCACCGCGGCGGCTCAGAGGTTACAGCACTCGGCTGCTGACCCGAAAGACACGGGTTCGATCCCGCCCTCGGCGGTCGAATTTCTGTGGAGGGCCCGTGTACTGTACGATGTCAGTGCACGTTAAAGAACATTAGTTCGTTGAAATTTCTGGAGCCCTTCACTACGACGTCCCTCATAGCCTGAGTTGCTTGGGGACGTTAAACCACCCGTACACCAAACTAAACCTCAACACGACATCGTTTCAAGGGCACTCCTAACGTCCATGCATCTATCCATCCATCCCTAGCACATGTCATAAAATTTGCTGCCATTTGTAACCTGCAAAGAGAGGTCATCGACAATAGTCGTTTGTATGTAGTAGCCTTCACAGTGGTCTTCCTCAGGAAAAGGGAAGAAGGTTTGAAGACAAAGGGGTTAAGCCGGTCGGGAGCCATGCTTACTTCCTAAAGTTTTCAGCAATTCAGCATCAAAGAAAAGAAGAAGCGGTTCCGAATCCAGTTCCACGCAATATGTTCAGTCTCTAAACACGACGCTATGACTTTCGTAAATGAGCAGATGACCATTTCACCTATCTCTCATGGTCATCAATTGCTGCGACTCAGCGGCACAACTGGCTATGCTCGCACTGATCTTGCTCGCTGCGCCAATTTATTAGTATTTATTCAGCGAATGAATCCGCTCTTACACTTATGAATTTCCAACTGCAGTGCCTCCAACACAGGCAATGAACGTCCTGGTGTCAGTTCCCAGTTACCGCGACAAGGATGTGCTTCGCGGAGCGATTGATACCATCAAGCGCCACGCACCGGCCATGCTTGCGAAAACAGGTGACCTTCCAGGAATGCAAATTTGCTTTTCAATTTTTAACCCTGCAGCTGTGTTGGTGTTTTACGCTGTATAATGACATGCATGTATGTCGTATATGGCATATTGACATATATATTGCATACATGGATTTCATATTTTAAGCGGAGCCTTGCGAATAGGTTGTTGGTCCATTGAAGCCTTCCGATCCTATGCCACCCTTCATGAAGCCAACAATTTGCACAATTACCTCGGCACGCCAGCGAAGATAAGATGTGGCCATTGGCCAGCTTTAAGACGAAATCCTTAAATGGCTCATCGTTGTCCGTCCGTCCGTCCGGCCGCGAAATCTGTCACACTGTGACGTCATCAATGACATAATTGGCTATAACCCATATGACTTATAAAATAGCGCAACAGCAGACAAGGACATGAAGGAACACTCACGAGCACTCTTGTCTGTTCTTTCATGTCCTTGTCTGCTGTTGCGCTATGTTATACGTCATGCACTACCAACAAGCCCAAACTGCCATATTATTGGATAACCCATAAACTCTTAGCAATTACTAAGTAATGGGTGAGTAGTAATTAGGCATTAATAATTAATAGTAAACGAAATAGAAAAAAAAACAAAAAGTGAAAAAGGGAAAAATAAAAACCAAGCAGAAAATTAGAAAAGTAAAAACACAAGAAATGCATAGATAAGTGAAAACAAACAAACAAAAGCAAATAATTAAAAATTAAAAACAAAACCAAAACTAAACAAAATGAACAAAAGAATAAAAGAAATAAAATAGTTAAAAATAAAATACAAAAATACAAATAAACACAAAAGGAGATAAAAGAAAAACAAATTGAAAAGGGACTTCATTGCCCTGAGAGAACCAGGCACTGAACGGGGTTCTCCTAGGCGTCGGCGACTATTCTAGAGCCAGCCAGCAGCGCGCGCTCAGCGATAGCACTGCCGCTACTGCGTTGACACACCTTCGTCGTTAGAAAATAAATAATCAAAAATTGAACAAAAAATAAAATTTAACACAACAAAAAAATGCAATACCTACAGGCGCCGTGGAAAGAAACCCGTGTTCTAGAAAATTCCACGCTTTCGCATTCCTGCACGTAAGCAGGCTTGAGTGCCCTCAGAATTTTTCTTGGCCCTAAAGAGGAAAGGTACATTGCTTAGCCCATCCTTTTTACATATGTCAAGTAGAAAGGCGAATCACGAAATGCGTCAAAAGACGACGATCGCATAAACCGGGTGATTTGCTCGGAGTCTGCGTCTGTTATTTCCCGCACGAATACCAGAGCGAGGAATTGAACAAGGACCACTGAAATGTGCCACAACAATGCTCCTCTACCCTTAAATAACTAAACTATAGTATTAAATATAAATTGCTGGGGAAGGCTGTTCGCTTGTTGGGCATTCCGAACGCAGCACCATGAAGAACAAGGAGCGACAACAAAAAATACAGAAACCCTGAGACCAACGATTACCGTTTCCTTTGGCAGGCAGCGAGAACGCAAAATTGCTCTCCAAACAGGGATATGTTGACGCTGTATTAATGTGATTAGGGCGATATTAACTATACCGTTAATGTTCACAGACCAGTTTTGCTCTCCTGTAAAATTAATGCATACGGCCGTATCTCAGCTGATTAAATCACAAAGATTTTCCCACAATTTCTCTGTAAGTAGGTCTTAATTATAGTCACAAATTTGGGCGCTTCGTGCCCATGTGAGATATGTGCGCAGTCTTCGTATCTCAATGTGATATACATTAAAGAGTTGCCAAGAGGCCATCCTACTACGGACTACACGGCCGGGTTCCTTGAGGATTACAAGATTAAAGGCGCGTTTATAGACTGCATTCATTCCGACATTTGGTGGGTGGTGGAAGGCTTAAGCTCCGTGGCAACCCAGTACTCCACCAGGCGTCATAGCGTACCGAGGGTTCAATGCGAAACTAAAAGTGAGGGCTTCTTCTAGCTCACATGACGCATAACAAAGGAAGGAGGGAGAGAGCATTACTTCCCTGCTTTGGCAGGTGGGTCAAGTTTGATCCCATGTACTCTCCTTAATACTAGTAGCAACGAACTGGAGGGCGCTGGCCAAGTTTATTCCCTGCTACAACCAGAGGCGTGGCCGTTTTCGGATTTTTCTGGACAACCAAATTACCCCTGACAAGTGGCCGCGACAAGATGCGGCCGCCATGTATTTTCGCGCCACGGTTCTGCGTAGGCGCGCCACGTGAATAGAACTATTCTACGCTCTAGGCACGCTGCCGGGTTCCGGTTTGGATCGGCGGTGTCAGGTTTCCAACGCAAAGCTACACGGATACACTACAATTACTTGGCAGCGCAGCGCCTTGCTCCTGTCGGCCCACCTGCAAGGAACAAGTGACATATCACTTGTAGTGAACTGCCTAGGTGGTGGGCCGATGACAAGAGTTGACCCTCTCAAGGGACCCGCCTCGGTGGCTCAGTGGTTAGGGCGCTCGGGCTACTGATCCGGAGTTCCCGGGTTCAAACCCGACCACGGCGGCTGCGTTTTTATGGAGGCGAAACGCTAAGGCGCCCGTGTGCTGTGCGATGTCAGTGCACGTTAAAGATCCCCAGGTGGTCGAAATCATTCCGGAGCCCTCCACTACGGCACCTCTTTCTTTCCTTCTTCGTTTACTCCCTCCTTTATTCCTTCCCTTACGTCGCGGTTCAGGTGTCCAACGATATATTAGACAGATACTGCGCCATTTCCTTTCCACAAAAACCAATTATATTATTATTATTATTATTATTATTATTATTATTATTATTATTATTATTATTATTATTATGGCGCCCAGTAAGGACGCATGTGTGGTGTGCTCCCGTCCGTTTTTTGGTAAGCAACAGTTTTTTCGTTGTGCCGACTGCAACAAACGTGTACACGCGAAGTGTGTCACTTGGAGTGACGACGAGCTGCAGCTTTTGAAGTCCGGCTCCCGACCATTCATGTGCAATCTGTGTTTGTCGTCTTGCGGCGGTGCTAAGCCTAGCGACGGTGGCGAGTCAGCGGCTGCATTCCTTTCTTCCACGGCCCACCAGCCCCATCACCCGACCGACCCGACCGGTTCCCTCGCTTCCTCCCCGACGGGCGAACCTGACGGTGCGCTTGCCTCGCTTCGGGCTCTCCTCCTCGACGCACTTGAGGGAATCTCGTTCCTGAGCGACGAGGTCGCCCAGCTGCGGGAGGAGAATGAGCGCCTTCGTGGTGACAACTCGCGGGCGCTCGCTCTCCAGGCCGAGGTCGTTGCCTCTCTGCGGGCTGATGTTCGCAGCTTACGCGAGGAGCTTGCGAGGCGCCCTGCTTCATCGCAGCGTGATCCGCCTTTCGTCGAGCCCCTGTCCGCGAGCAGTCCTTCCCGTATGTTCCAGCCATCCAAGAGCTACTCTGCTGCCCTTCACTGTGGGATGGCACCTGTTGATTTGGCCACCTGCCCGACATCTGTATCTGTCCCCCCACTTGTAGTTAATTCGCCTGAGGCGCAGAAGAAGCACCGAAGCCCAGCCATCACTGGCTCGTCGAGCTCATACAGTCTGAACGTTGCCAGACCTCAGAAGCGCCCGAAGGCTATTTTTGTCTCCAAGCTGTGCCCTGAGACAACGTCGGCTGATCTGACGAACCATCTGAAGTGTGTGAACGTCACCCCCCTAACCTGCCGGCAGTTGAAAACGAAATATGACTCCTACTCGTCCTTCTACCTCACAGTCAGCGCGGAATTTTATGATCAGCTTGTTGACCCTTCGATGTGGCCTACGGGCTGCATCTTCAAGGCTTTTCGTGGAAAGCTCCTGGATGGTATGTTGCATCCTTCCGAGCTGACGGTTGATCGCAGTCAACCCTAACTTGGATATATATTATCAAAATGCCCGAGGTCTTCGGACTAAGGGACCTGTATTTTTTTCTAATGCATTAGCCTCTTGTTACTCGGCTGTTGTAATTACTGAGACCTGGCTGTCTAGCGAAGTTAACTCAGGTGACTTCTTTCCTAATAACTATTCTGTTTTTCGAAGTGACCGCCCTGAATCAGCTTCTAAACAAAAGGGAGGGGGAGTGCTCATTGCTATTGACAGTTCCGTGCAGTGCGTTCGGCGTTCCGACCTGGAAACCATCGAAGAATCTGTCTGGTTAGAGCTCACTTTAACTCGACATCAAAAACTCTTATTGGCAGCTTTCTATATTTCCCCTAATCTGCCTCCTCCTGCCTACGATGATGTACTACATTCTATTGAATATGTTATCACTTCTCATAGCAAGCACAAACTGCTCATTTTAGGGGATTTTAATACTCCAGGTATTAACTGGAATACCTTTACATATTCACACAACAATCATTATGTAGTTAGTAAGTGCAACCGGCTTTTAGATTTCATAGCTTTTAACACCTTGCAGCAACACAATTTAATTGAAAACTGTTGTGGTAATGTTCTTGACATTTGTTTATCTAATTTTGAAAATGTTCGAGTCTCGTCATCTGACATCTCACTTACTCGCTGTGACAAATTTCATCCTCCAATTCTAATAACGGCTTCGGTTTCTGTCCCACCATCTGCTAATTCAAATCGTGCGGGGAATTCCCCCCGTTTCGCTTACGCACTTGGCGACTATGTTGGTCTCTTCGGTTTCTTCTCTTCTGTCGACTGGTCTGTTTTAGGCGAAATGAGCGATGTTGACGAACAAGTCAGTCGCTTCACTGAAATAGTTCTCTATGGTATGCGCCAGTACATACCTGTGCACACTCCTACTCGCAGCAAGTTTCCGTTCTGGTTTTCCAAAGAACTTAGAACAGCGCTGAAACTTAAGGAGCGGGCCCACCATAAAGCGAAACGCCCTGGGCTGAATACATGGGCGGATGAATTTCGCCGCTTGCGTTCCCTTTGCAAACGCCTGTACAAGCGGGATCATGAGTCCTATCTTGAATATTTAGAGAATAGTGCCTCTAATCGTCCTACAGAATTCTGGCGATACGTTCGCAAGCGTTCGAATAAATCTGATAGTCATATTCACTTAGTTGACTCTCATGGGAATTAAATTCGGGATGTCGCTGACGGCTTTGCTCAACACTTTTCCTCCGTGTACAAATCTCCACGTTGCGACTCCGTGTGCCTTCCAGCTGGCGCACATAATTCCGTTCTTCTCGACGAGAAGTTAGTAAGTGAGAGTATTAAGTGTTTGAAACCATCTTTGTCCCCTGGACCTGATGGCATTCCAGCCGCCATAATAAAAGCCTTCAATAGTACCTTCGTCCCAGTTTTAACCACGATATTTATTAACTGTTTGAAAAATTCTGCCTTTCCCCGCGTATGGAAAACGGCGCGTGTTTTCCCTGTCTTCAAATCAGGAAACAAATCTGATGTTTCGAACTACCGCCCCATTTCTCTTCTTTGTGCAACCTCTAAGCTTTTTGAATTAGCTTTGCACAAAGTACTTTCCTTCCACCTCAAAAATGTAATCATTCATAATCAGCATGGTTTCATAAAAGGTCGTTCTACTACAACTAACCTTGTGACTTTTATGACGTATACATCAGCTGAAGTCCTTCAGAGGAGTCAGGTAGACGCTGTGTACTGTGATTTGAGCAAAGCTTTCGACGTTGTTACTCACTCATTACTTCTTCAAAAGCTTCTGCTGTTTGAGATCGACGTTTCAATTGTAGCCCTCCTACGCAACTATCTTCTTGATCGGTCCTGCTTTGTCAGTGTAAATGGACAGACCTCATTTGTTTACACTCCAACCAGCGGTGTTCCTCAGGGCTCGGTATTAGGCCCGCTTCTGTTCTCTGTTTTTATCAATGACGTTTCCTCCGTGGTCAAAAACTCCTCATTTCTCCTTTATGCGGACGATATAAAAATGTTCAAGGCAATACATACTCTTCACGATTGCTTGTCATTGCAATCTGACATATCCGCCTTCTCTGATTGGTGCTTGAAGAATGGGCTCACTCTCAATTCATCTAAAACCAAGGTTGTCTCATTTACGCGTAAAACGCACAGTCTTCTCTACTCTTATTCTGTGAATGGTAGGCCGCTGCCCAGGGTTGATGAAATTAATGACCTCGGCGTACTTTTCGACCGTAGCCTCAGCTTCTCCTCTCATACAAAACGCATTGCTCTACGGGCTATGCGTACACTCGGCTTCATCTGCAGGCTTTCGAGAGAGTTTCGATCCCCACTTCCTTTCTTAAAGCTCTACCTCTCCATATGCTTGCCGCTTTTGGAATATGCGTCTGTTGTTTGGAACGGCACTTGCCAGTCGAACTGTGAAAAAATCGATAGAGTTCAGCTAAAGTTTTTACGCATATTTCAACATCGGTTTTCTTGCAAAACTTCCAGCTCTCGTCCCAGACGGAGTAACTCACTGCAGCTTCCTTCTCTTAGCTGCCGTCGCGTGAGGGCAGATATAATTTTCTTGTATAAACTTCTTCATGGTCACATTCTATGCCCTCAGCTCCTAGCGCGTATCCTTTTGCGTGTACCGCGAAAGAGCATAAGGGAATTCAGACCATTCCAAGTTTCTGCGCTCCTGCACTCCCTCTCCCCTCTGGACAGAATGCAAAAGTTGTTTAATTCTCTTTGTCCTCACCTAGATATATTCGAAAATTCTCTCCCTTCCTTTATATTGGATGTCCGTGACGTTCCACTTTGAGCACTCTTTTTCTCATACATAACTTCCCCTTTCATGCATTTTGTCTTTACTACACTTGTGCGTTTGCACTGGTATTATATTGCTTTTTTCTCTCCTTAATTGTTCATCACGTGTACTTGTTGTCATTAATATTATTTCTTTAATACTGTATACTCACGCCTGATTGTAACGCGTTCACTAATTACGTCTCTTATTGTGTATGATTGTATTTCTAGTTTGTATTTCAGAGGTTTCATATTCGTTCATATTAGTATTGGCTTTATTCTTGTTTGTATTTTGCTATATGCTGTACTTGGCTGTTATCGGTCGTTCATTCTCTTTGTTTATTGTTTCATTAGTTATTTATATGTCTGTTGCCTGTTCTAGCTGTTTTCATTTACCGCTGTTTTCGCTTTTTTGCTTCATGCTTGCTGTCACGCCTAGTTTATATGTCTTTTTTTTTTCTATCGCCTTGACTGCTGCATTACCTCCCCTGAGTGTCTTCGTTTGTAGTGAAATAAATTTACATTTTGTGCGTGTGAATGGTGTACCAGCACCAAGACCTTTGGGTTGTTCCTGGGCACCGAAAAATAAAGATTGATTGATTGATTGATTGATTATTATTATTGCTCCCAAGGGCCATTCGGAGCGAACCGTTGAGCGTAAGCATTGGGAATAGAGGCCAGTATAACAACTATATATGTTATAGCGACATCCTCTATGTCGGCACCGGCTCTGTCAGGTTATAGTGTTTAGCCCCGCTAGGCACCACATTCAGGGCTCTCCCGGGGGTGCCGAGGATATCAGCGGTCACTTCCGCAAGAATGTAACCGGTGCTGTTTTGTCGAAGATGATGTTGCCGCGCCTTGCGCGCGCTTGCGCATTACGTACGAAGGAAGTCGTCCATTAAGTGCCACGTAAACAGAGCTCCAACGTTTCGGAGACAGTATTACCTCTCTTTAAAAAAAAAAAAAGCACTAGGTGCATAAGCACCAGCGTTGTGCACCATGAGGTTGCACCAGTTCATCGGAGATTCTCTGTGTCTGGGTGATTTACTAACATTTACGTATCTTCTACAAGGCGCACTGATTTCGAGCGGTTGACAAGCCTTACGCTCCTGAAGTTGTCATTCTCTAACGCGACTATACTCGCACAATAATAATACCATCGCTCTGTTAGCGCTTCTACTCGCAAGCCATGCAAAGGCACTGAGAAGCAATCTCATGCTATTTATCAATACCATTCTTGTACAGAGCAAGGATACTGACGGGTATATTAGAAAAGAATAGTCTCCGACATGAAGAAATATATTGTACAGTAGTGCTAGCGCTTGGAAAGTCGGTTTCTGTCGGTACTGCGTGCGTTATACATAGGTTGCTTTTTGTATTTTTTAGTATTGTTGTTATGAGCTGCGTGTATTTCACATGATGATGAATCTGTACAGACGATAGAGCTTTCCCGGCACCAACAGCCCCTACTCCTTTGTCTTGCGCAAAAGAAAAAAATGAGTAAATGATCTTAAAAGCTACACTGCGTGGGACGGTTGTGGGCTCTCGTGCATTTTGGAAGGTTAATGTAATGCGCGGCTACATTTCCTGGGCGTGTTCTTGAAAGTAACCGATGCTCTACATCCCAGGATTTGATATCAGCGACATTGAAGACCTGTCCAAGATCCGAAGTGTTTACCAGGAGCTCAGCATACGGGAGAACCGGTGGCAAGGGGATGGCGCCCAAAACTGCTTCTCGTTCCTGCGATCACATAGCAGGATGCGTCGTGTCGTTGCTAACCGCGACTTGAACAGTGCCGACCACTACGTAGACAAGGCTTACCACTGGACCATCGACATTCCAGACCAGCTCCGGAGGTCACTTAGGTAAGAACGGCGCAATGGAGTGGGGCAACACATGCTGCATAAGGTACCACCTCACTGCTCTATGTTTTGTAGAACGTCTACAAATGATTACTCCAGGGACTGTTAGGAACTTTTACATCCTCTTGAGCATTCGCTATATTTCTGATATGCTTTCTGTATCATCACTTTTTTGCCTTATTTCTCATGGTGTATCTGCCTAGGCAGACGCTGAACTTGAACCCCATAATTTCCTTTTCTTAGCTTTCCCCTTGTCTTCTTGGGCAAAGATTTCATCACAAATAACTCTTTGTGGGGAAAGATGCCGTCTTGTTCTTTAGTACCTCTAAGAACAAACATGCGAAAATCGAGTTCTACAGTTATTTTTATCAGGAAGCAAATCTCTCAAGTGATCCGTTCGTGATTCGACGACTTTACGAATTAAGGGACGTGTTGAACCAATTATGCAGCACAGCTTTGTCTTTTCAATTGTTTTCCACATTTCATGCTCTTGCAGGATAGGCGTAGACGGCATCATTACGAACAAACCTGAACGCCTGGCCCGCATCGTGAAGGAAGGCGAGTTCACAAACAAACTTCGACGTGCCACCATTGACGACAACCCTTGGACTCGTTTCAACGCCTGACCTCCTGGTTCAGCGTGAATAAAATGCAATTGTCAGTTCAGAGCCGCGTGTGTGCGCGTGTGTCTCATCCTGCTGTTCGTCCCTTCTAGAGCAGTTCTGGGAAATGCAGAACCATCTGTAGTCCAACAAGCCACTTAAGTGCGCACAGACTGTTCTTTTTATTCGCTTGTGGAGGCAAAACGGTAAGGCGCCCGTGTGCTGTGCGATGTCAGTGCACGTTAATGATCCCCAGGTGGTCGAAATTATTTGCGCTCTAATCTTGCGCTCAAATCTTGCGTGAACGGATTCGCAGAAAGCCCTCGCTGGCAGCCGACCGCGTGGGCGGCTCTACTTCGAAGTACTTGGAAGCATCTGTACTTGCAAGTATAGATTATAAGGGACCCGTCCCACCATCCGTTGCTCGTGTCGAACCGGCGCAACACCTGATCGCTGGAAGCTCGGCGCTGAAACAGAGACGCGGCTTCTCGTATCCTTTGGAGGCAGCTTTTGACAAATGTTGCATCTATCCTCCTAATTTGGCTAAGCCTAATATCATCTCATCCCAAGCCGTTGCGGTGGCTGAGTGGTTATGGCCCTCGGCTGCCGGCCCGAAAGGTGCGGGTTCGATCCCGGCCGCGGCGGTCGAATTTCAATGGAGGCGAAATTCTAGAGGCCCGTGTGCTGTGTGATATCAGTACAGGTTAAAGAAACCCAGGTGGTCGAAATATCCGGAGCCCTTCACTACGTCGTCTCTCAAGCCTGAGTTGTTTGCGACGGTATACCCCCATAAACTAAACTAAACTAATAGCATCCCAATTACTACCGGCTAGTTTTATAAAGAGCTCTAGTAGGCTGGCCCAGCTAAACATGGTTCCAGGGCTAAACTTTGACAGTTTCAGCTCTTAATGGCGAATTATTAGGAGCCAGTGACTCTTGAGGCTCACCGCTACGTGAAATGTCTGACCATTACCTTAAACTTTGCTCCATATAGCGGCTTTAATTGGTGTGTTTTTATACGAGACATTTTATACGAGTACTATACTAGAGTGGACAAATCTGTTCAGGCGGCTTGATAAGTTTTCGTCTCTGGTCACCCGGATCAGACTGCACCCTAGACCATGTTACTCGATTCCACCGAAAGAATTTTTTCGTCTTTCGTGCGATAGCTTTATAACCTTACGTCGGTAAAATCTTCCGCGCATCCGTTTGAAGCGAGACCTACTCAACTACTTACCTGCACAAATAGCGGGGTCCTCTGGAGCAGCGTGCGCCAACTTTCGTTGGCTTTTTGGCCGTTGAGGGCGCTCTGTTGCCCTGTTTGTCTGCTATGGTTATCATCATCGTCTGCCATTTCGTTCGCGCTATTTATTACATTTATCTTGTACTTCTCTGCTATCTTTACATTAGCAATGAAAACAGCCATATTAACGATTATTTCCGCTCTAGAAGAGTATAAAAAGCGCCTTTCTTTCTGGCCGCTTTCTTTTCGTCGGCATCCTCATGCCTAGCATAGATAAATGAATGATAATTATTATGCGGATAAACCATAAAACTGCCCTGTGTGAAATAAAATGAAGAAGGCCATTTTTCAGCAGGTATATTATTAGCGCCACACCGCCCGTAATGTTTCTACCCTAGCGGCAAAAGGCATGAACTAGAACATGCGCCCTGGAGCAGTGTCATCATTGCAGGTCTGTAATTCAGTACGTCTTGGTTTCAAGCCTCACTTGGAAGGTGGAACAGTGGGGAGAATAAAATGCCCCTCTCTAATTACAGAGAAGGGGGAGCGGAATAGGGCAAGTTGGAGAGGGAAGAATTTGAGACAGTGGCTGGTGGCAAGTGAAGACAGGGAATCTTTCTCCCCACTTGCAGGGAAGAGGAGGGAGAGAAAAGTAGCATAGGGAAGACGAAGGGATGGTGAGAGGTGATAGGTTGGCGGGTGGGTGGATCGGGTAGACTGCGCGAACACAGTGACTGACAGAAAGGATCAGGCCACCTGCTACTACGGTCTGCACCCTCCAGTGGCAGTCTACCCGGACGGAGAAGCCGTCAGTCTATAATTTTTTTTTCTCACATGGTGAGGAGTTTCCTGCGGCACCTGTATTCGAACCACGGTACCATTGAACATGAGGCGAATGCTCTACCTACGTGCCATCGCAACATACGTGTAATATGTGCATTCAACACGTCACAGCAGTTAGTTACAATAGAAGGCCTGAGCTGGTGCGTTATTTTGCTGCCTTCTAAGTAGAAAGGAATGAGATGTGAGTGTTTGATATGATAATACATATTTGTTGAAGTCTATGTAACATTTCTCATTGCATGTACCGCTTTCTCCGTAGAGGATGTGTCGCCCCACGTTTTGTGACTCTTTCAGTCAAGCGCCTTGCTTTAGGGCAATACGATCAGATTAACTCTCAGACTAATGTCGATACGCTGATACAAAGAACATCATCATGATCAGCCTGACTACGCCCACTGCAAGACAAAAGGTTCTCTCATATCTCTCTAATTAACCCAGTCATGTGCCAGCGGCGGCTACCTTATCCACACAAACTTCTTAATCTCATCCGTTCACCTAACTTTCTGCCACCCTCTACTTCGTTTTTTATCTTGCCTTGGAATTACACGACCTGCCTATTACAATGGCAGGTCAATTACAATTCATTAATAATAATAATAATAATAATAATAATAATAATAATAATAATAATAATAATAATAATTGGTTTTTGAGGAAAGGAAATGGCGCAGTATCTGTCTCATATATCGTTGGACACCTGAACCGCGCCGTGAGGAAAGGCATAAAGGAGGAAGTGAAAGAAGAAAGGAAGAATAGGTGCCGTAGTGGAGGTCTCCGGAATAATTTCGACCACCTGGGGATCTTTAACGTGCACCGACATCGCACAGCACACGGGCGCCTTAGCGTTTTTCCTCCATAAATACGCAGCCGCCGCGGTCGGGTTCGAACCCGGGAACTCCGGATCAGTAGTCGAGCGCCCTAACCACTGAGCCACCGCGGCGGGGCACAACATGACTTGGATCTCATTACATGCGCTTGTTCCCTGGCCCACTTTGCCCTCTTTCTGTCCCATAGCGTTGCAGCTATCAGTTTAATTTCCATAGCTCTATGCTTTGCCCTCAATTTAGTTCAACCCCATATATTTGCCTCCATGTTTCAGCCTCATACATTTGTACCGGTAAGATGCAGCATTTATATACTTTTCCCTTAAAAAATTGATAAACTGCCTTTCACGATCTGACAGAAATTGCCATATGCGCTCCACTCCATTCTTATTTTTCTAGTTACTTCCCTCTTGTGATCCGTGTCTGCGCTCACTACCTGCCCTATGTAGACGTATTTCATTACCACTTCAAGCCTATATAACTGAACCTATTAATTAAATTAAATCGCAGCCACGTGCCAACCGTGCCACGGCCATGCTCTACAGCTTGGAAAGTGGACAACCTCTTCACATTTAGATAAACTAGGGAAATGAAAAGTGCGACAGGAAAGAGAAGCAGGGGGAGGGGGGGGGGGGGGGGGGGCAAGTGGCTTGGAAGGTGATGCGGAGAGCAGAGGAATGCGAAACCAGACTTTGGCACCATGACAGAGTGAAGAGTCATATGGCTTGACTAACAAAGCGATAACAAAGCTCTATGCGTATTTTTCCATTGCCAAACTGCGGGCATGCGCGGCAAAAAATCATGCGAATATTCTTCTTTCAAGTATTACTTAATTGTTTCCGATATTTCAGGAACAAAACCTGCTTCTTGTCTTTTTTGTTTTACGGCATTCAACATTTCCGGAAATTTTACATATCTAGTAAGCCGCCGTTGAATACTTGAATGTACGTGCGTTCGATTATGAGCTCAGTTCATTGATGATTGTTCTCCATTAGTTTTAAATCTAGACGCGCAGCAGACACTTAACACCATATCTTCTGAAGCTCTAAATAGGAAACTACTTCGAAAGCTCCCCTCTTACTTATAACAGCTGTGAATTGAGTAGACATTTAATCAGCGTGGATTGCCTCATATGTGAGCGATAAATCCGCTCAGGTTTTCACAGTCCTTGTTCAAGCAATAGTACATCCTGTCAGGGCTGCCACCGGTACTCCAGGCGGCCCCCCAAATGAAATGATGCTTATTTGGGAGTATAATGCAGAGTTCCATGAGTTTCCAAGAAGCACACTAGGCGGGTCGAGAACCTAGTGCCATCTTGACGCACACAACGGAATTAAACCGAGGATAACTATATCCCAAAAATGAGGCCTAGCCACTGCATTTCCCAGAACAGTTTCTTACTATGTCATTCAAATGATCCCGTCCTTTCCTGAAGCTCAAAGGACGCCCTACACGTACAATTAGTTACATACGTACATACAGTCAAAACAGCTCAAGTTCCCCCATTGGTTCTCTATAAAACTTCCGGCAGCGAATGCAATGTTCTCCGCAGATGCAGAACATGAGATTAGAACAGACCTTGCAAGCAACGTCAGTCACAACCGTGCGTCCAAAAGGCGCTGGTAACTCGATTTATCCGCCTCTCGTGACTCACATTGCAAGCAACATCAGTCACGAGATACGGATAAAACGCGTTATCAGCGCCTTTTGGAAGCACGGACAATTACTATCGCGTGATTCCATAAGAAGCATCGGTGATTACAGGTCTGACAATACCCATTGTTCTTTATCTGTGCTCTTTATAAAAGGAAGTCCCCTCAGATACAAGCGCAACCTTGAACAGTCACCAACATGTTGAGTGATCTGCCTCAAGTACGCATGCGCTCTAAGCATCATTTCTCTTTGTAATCAGCCGATGTTTTCATAACCCCTCCTCTTTTGCCTTGCCGCAGAAGACGATAGATTAACCGCCACAACGCGCATTGGAAGTGGAGTCCTTGAGCGATGCTGCCGAACTTTAAGACAGCGCTAGCAGTGGCTGCGTTTAGCGCACTCTTGCAGGTTCCCTTTGCTGTGAGTAAAACTTCGTGTTGACTTCACATATGTGTCTCCGCTTGGATAGCATTGATAACCATCAGCCTTTTTTGCCCCTCTGTCCAGTAACGCTCTACGGTGCACAGTATTGCTCTGAACACTTTAGAGTGTTATGTAATCTCTTCCTAGCATCGGATAGAGCGTGTAATCTAGAAGTTGTCGCTTTGACTGTCATGTTGTTCTGATTGAAACCAACATCGAATGAAAACCAGAGAATGTGTGGGTGATGGTTATTTTCTTGTAATGATCTTGAATGAAAGAGCAATGTATTGTTTACCACGTAAAGCACTGGATTTGGAGTTCGTTTTCGCTTGATCTCATAATTTTAGAACGCGTATTAATTCACGCCTTCTCCCTGACTGGCTGCTTATTGCCCAAGGTGACCGCATCTGAACTGAGGCCTGTCTACATCATCGGGCACATGGTGAATTCCATAAGCGAGATAGACGCTGCAATGCGGCAAAAAGCAAACTCCATCGAGTCCGACGTCGACTTTGACAAAAATGGCAACGCTACCTGGTTCTACCACGGAACACCCTGCGACTGCTTCAGGACCTGCTTGAGTTCGGAAAGAGTGCCTGCTTTTTTACAATACATCCGGCAGTCAACGCACCCTAGTAAGAAAATTTTGCGCACGAAGTGTGATCATCAAAAAATATCTGCAAGTGCGGTATAGAATCCTAGGCTCACTAAATGGTGTAAACATTAGTTATATTGGGGACATTGGGAGGAAGAATATTGCAAAAATCTGAAATGTGCATCCGCATATGCTGAGCTCTTCAGTATTTTCTGGCTTGTGGGCAGGCACACAAAAAGTGCTAAGAGCTCTAGGCTGACCTACCGCCAGAAAGACTTCATGACAAAATTCACTTCCGTGTCCAGAATTCTTGGACAAAAGTTTGAGTACTGGAGTATTGTAAGCTGCTAGTAGAGAAATATTCACGGCAATGGTCTGTTCTTCCAATGCATAGCAAAATCTTCAAGTTTTTCCATTGCTCGCATCGGGCACTTAAGACTGCTGCAGAAAACCAATGGGGAACGTTTTTGACGATGTCAATTACGTTAACACCAAATAAATGCAAGCCTGCTCAGTGGAGGACTGTGGATATATTGATTGGTATAGTGAAATCTTACAGTATAATGAGCAAATCCTATTCATGAAGTCTTTCCCGTTGAAAAATGTTTTTGTCCAGAATTGTTGTGTATGCTG
This sequence comes from Amblyomma americanum, assembly GCA_030143305.2. Taxonomy (NCBI): domain Eukaryota; kingdom Metazoa; phylum Arthropoda; class Arachnida; order Ixodida; family Ixodidae; genus Amblyomma; species Amblyomma americanum. The sequence continues at coordinate 28,638 of JARKHS020011953.1, forward strand.
CAAGCTGCGTAGTTGTAGAGAATTCACCTAAGTGGTATCTGAAAGCAAAGTGGTCACCTCGGGGCTGCGGTTGGCTGAAACTGGAGGCGCTTATATTTTGCATTCCTCCAGGATAGTCTCCTAATTGAATTAGTAAGGTGGGCTTGTAATTATTTGAGTCACCATACGCTGGTTCGGAAGCGGGCAGAGTGGGCGAGGGAACAAACACGTGTTGATGACATCCTCGTCGAAGTCAAGAGGAAAAGATGGGCTTGGCCAGGGCATGTTATGAGAAGGAAAGATAACCGCTGTTCCTTTAGGGTAACGGAGTGGATTCCAAGAGAAAGCAAGCGTATAGCAGGGCTCGGCAGACGGTTAGGTAGACGGATGAGATTAGGAAGTTTGCAGGCATAGGGTGGGCGCAGCTGGCAGAGGACAGGGTTAATTGGAGAGACATATGGGACAGGTCTTCGCTCTGTAGTGGGTGTAGTAAGGCTGATGATGATGATACTGGTATACTGTGTCGTTTTTTTTTGTCCAGCGATTGGTTAAGGAGTCGGCGGGTTATGCGGGCACAGCAAAGGTAACAAGTTGCACACCAGGGAGAGAGAGCTGAATGACCACTATCTTGTGCTCGACATTCCCAGATGTCTAAAGCCCGTATTTGAACAATATATTAACAAGGAGCTCACTACCAAACACCCATAAGCGAGGTACTTGAGTCCAAAGGACTTGTTGACATGGCAGAGAGATAAAGCAATTATTTAATGACGGCGCAGCGGTCGGTACTCGTTATTACAGAAATGCCTTCAAAAATGATATGAGACAGAAAATTCATAAGAGAGGACGAGAGTGGATGATGATAACGGCGCAATCAAAACGCTTAAATCAGTGCAGCACGAACAGCAAGTCCAACAGGTGATCAAGTAGACCACAGTCAAAAAGATCTAATGGAAGTTTTGCCGAACACGTTTAAACATCAATATGTGCGCAGATAAAGTGCGCACTCACGCTGCTCATAGAAGTAGAGCGAGTGGGGCGAGTTGGTATTGTAACCTATTACAACAAACAGCGCAATAAACGCAAAGACGAAACGGACATACGACCTTACAGGAAACGTGATTTAAGCTGGTCTTGTCTATACGAACCATAAGAACTGTAACCACTAAAAGAACTGAAATCACATAAGGAAGACAACAAACACAGAAATAAACACAAATACGCAAAGGACACAAGACGAGCGATGACTCTCAACTATTTTTGTTATGTCATTTCGGCTTGTCTTTTGTATAAGAGCTGTTTTCGATGGCGAATGAAGTTAGTTGAGAGCCAGTGCTCGTCGTGTGTCCTTCTTTACGTCTTTGTGTTTATTGCCCTGTTTGTTGTAATTGACACAATCCGTCCGTGACGTATACAAGCTAGCTTGATTCTCAGATGCGGCGTGTCTATTCTAAAGGAACTAATGCGAAATTGGAACACCTTTCCTGCACATCAACGCTCGATTTGAAGTGTAGTTCCTATGTTCCAGATGGAGGCAAATACAGGGAGAAGCTTTTACTGCTCTTTCTGGATCTCAAAGTTAAGAGACTTGAGAGCAAGAAGAAGTACTGGGCGGGCACCGACGTAGCCACGAAGCTTTTGCGGCACCTGTGGGAAGGAGGTAAGACAGGTGTGCTGTCCATTCGTTTTAGTGACCACATGAGAAAGCTATCCCGCAGGTATCATGAAGCAGCACATAATTTCGTGTGCAGGTTTCTGCACACTTGCTTAGAGCTCTCAAATAACCCACCGCGGAGTACACTATTGACATTTGCGAGTGGTCTAGAGTTAAAAACAGATGCATACACAATTGCCTTGGTTCATTTAAGTTTCCCATGTCCCTCAATGGTATAACGCGCCGGCCACGAGGTGGCGATTGTCCCGACTGCCAACCCCAGCGAGTTATTCGAGCATCGTTGATAGACGTGTGGAGTTGGGTACCGCATGAATTTTGAAGTAATCCATTTTAGTTTTTCATAGCGTTTACATTACGTGTCACTGCAGAGTAGGAAGCCTTTTCGAAAATAAGCGAGATATCCATCAGTGGCAGGATGGGGCGTGAAAAACACTTTTCCATTTGACTGTTTACCATCTATCTCCCTTGTTACAAGAGCTTGGAAACTGGTTCACGTCGAGCATCTACTGTAGGCGTCAATAGCTTACAGGGAGCGGTTGTGTGGGAAAAAAAATCACGTAACGGTCATGATAGCGTACGAGAGAAGACCCTGATAGCAGTTGGATTAACTGCCGAGGAATGATTAAATATTTTTACTCTACTGAATGTTCCTGCTCTAAGTCGAGGCGTTGCACTTGCCGCATTATATTAGGTAGTGTAAAGGTTTAAGGAGGTGAGTGGCGCTTTTGGAGAGCGAAGGTTGTTTGGGAGGTAGTTTAATTCAGCTTAGGGTGGGGAGGTGAATAGTGAAAGTATTGGTGAAGGTATGGGTCAACATAAGGACGCCAAGAAATGTTTTCGGTGCAACCAAATAAATAAAAGGAATTTTCTAGCAGCTTAAAAGAGACAGTCCTTACGGGTACATTGTGCAGACCATGCAGGAAAGTGCTAAGCATGCACTCCATTTTCTGGCTTCATGATTACACTGCTTAATAATAGAACTGTTTTAGTGCGCTTGCACTTAAGCTTCCAGCCTCGAAAAAAAAACCTGTTGTCTGTTTGAGTGTCTGAAGCCAGGTAGAACTGCAGAAATAAAATTAATATGACCGAGCTTTGGTTTTGAACCCGCGGCGGCGGCGGGAACAGATCAGGACCGCTGGCCAGTGCGCGAGAGCACCATGTTATCGGCGCAATCGATCACCCCTCCAAACTCCGACACTCTCGCTCTGGCGTTGCATGTCGTCGTCTTCCATTCGTGAGTAATGGATCGTTAGTAATGGAGTAATGGAGTAATTATCTTCCATTCGTGAGTAATGGATCCAGAACACACCGTTAGCGCGGTGTCCTCTTAATGTGCCTTTAAAGGTTCAAAAATATTATAGCGCTATAATGCCATGGTCCCCACTCAGCGATTTCGCATATCTTTGCCTGAAGCCTTGGAACCTTAGCCTCGATCCGAAAGCAAAATAGAACACGACGTGCTATCGCACATACTTCTCATTTGGGCAAGCAGACTAAATTGGCTGTAATTCTTTATTTTCGCGTTCCTAATACATTTGCGGGAAACTATATGCTCAATTATCTGGTACCAACAAGTGATGATTCGATCACGAATCGGCGATGAAGTGAATTTATTTCAATAGAGTATTGAGACGGATATGCCGGCATAACGGGAAGGTACTGGTAGAATTCTGAGATCATTGAGATCGAGTTACTTTAAATAGATAATCTAAACATGAATGCCAAAACCAATGGAAACTAGGAAACAAGCAGTTAACAGCCTGCTACTGTTAAATATGAGAAATAAGAGCGACCTTCCAAAGATGGAAATCGTCGAAGACGGTGAGCACAGCTTGGGAGAGAACAAGAACGTCTTGGTTTGCGGATAAGAGACGTGATCAAAAGAGAAAGAGAAGTGGGAGGTGTGAGAGAAGAGAACGTAGAAGTCCAAATTTAAGAGACTTGTGAAAAGTAGAGTCTGAGCCTATGCACAAAACGCAAAAGGGATAGCAAGCAGCAGCCCTCTTATGATAATCCAATACGCAGGACGCTAGTATTTCAACTGAGATAAGAATATGCAAGAAAGCGTAGCTATAGAAAAAAAACATCACGAAGGTAAGGACGCATCTGCAATGTGCGGTAAAAAAAAAAACTCAGGATATTTTTTTAGAAAGCGCCAGTATCGATCCAGATATCCTCGTAGCCGCCGTCAGTACCACCAAAGCATTAATTGTAGTGTAAGGAGGAACGGCAGGATGATTGGTAACTTAAAAGCGGGCCGATGAGCTTAAGATACAAAAAATTATTCAAAATTGATATAGCCGAAACGTTAAACAGGATTTGTACACCGTATAAAAGACCCTTCGGTTCAGACATTGGTGAAGAGAAAAACTTCACTTCTTCGTCTTTCTCTTCTCATTCTACATTCTCTCTATTGTTCCCTGTTTTGTACTCTGCCTAAAATCTTCGACTAACAGCTTGACTTGCATTGGCTGTTGCTTCAGTATACTTTGCTTGGCACCGATCCGTTCGGAAACCAAGCGAAGGCAAGCCAAGCCACCCAGCCACAAGCAAGACAGTCTTGAGTCACGCGACTTGCTGAGCCCACGTAAACGATTCTACTATGTAAAAGAATACTGTCTGCTGGCCTTCACCAACAGACCGTTTCAAAGGGCTCTCCTAGCGTCCGTGCGTGCTTCCGTCAACCCTTCCATCCGTCCCTCCGTCCTTCCGTCCGTCCCTCCGTCCGCACCTCCGTCCGACCCACCTTCCGTCCCTCCGTCCGTCCCTCCGTCCGTCTCCCCGTCTGTCCCTCCGTCCGTCCCTCCGTCCGTCCCTCCTTCCGTCCCTCCGACCGTCCCTCCTTCCGTCCCTCCGTCCGTCTCCCCGTCCGTCCCTCCGTCCGTCCCTCCATCCGTCTCCCCGTCCGTCCCTGTGTCAGTCCCCCCGTCCGTCCCTCCGTCAGTTCAGCGCAAAACGCCTTGCAAATTTTGTTGCCAATTGTAACCTATGAGGAGAAGTCCTCGACTGTGGCCTGATCCATGTAGCTTTTGAATTGGTGGCTCTCTTGAGGAGGGAAAAAAGATTTGAAGACAAAGGGGGTAAGCCGATCGCGAATCACGCTTACTTCCGAAGATTTTCGGGAATCCAGCTTCAAAAGAAAAAAAAACGAACCACCATGAAAATGTGTGCAGCGCATACCATTTCTAAACACGATGATAAATTCGTTTTTGCACTTTTGAATTTTGAACTGCAGTACCACCAACACAGGCGATGAACGTCCTGGTGTCAGTTCCGAGTTACCGCGACAAGGATGTTCTTCGGGGAGTTATTGATACCATCCAGCGTCAAGCGCCCGCCTTGCTTGCCAAAACAGGTGACCTTCCAGGAATGCAATTTTTCTTTTCTATTTTTACCGGTCTAGCTACACATGTCTTGAGATTTTGCGCCTTGTATTTAAGAACCGTCCTTTAAAATTTCTGTTGGTCCATTCGCGCATTCCGATCCCATACTATACCCTTCGTGAGTCCAACAGTACTAACAGTGACCTGGAAACGCCAGTGAAAATAAGGCGTCGCTATCGGACAGTTTTCTTGAGGTCAGAGGAGGAGTAGATTCCTTAGCTTATGCTTTTCTCAGAGGTCAAGTATAAAGACCACTTACGAAACGTTTGGCAAGATGACGACCGTATGAATTTAATGCATTGCTTTGAGCCTGTCTCTGTTATGTCCAGCACGAATTTCTTTGCGAGGAAGTAAACAAGAAAAAATGAAGTGTCGAATAACAGCGCTCCTCGGCGCTTAAACAACCAAATGATAGTAGCAAATGTAAACTCTTGTGTGCGACTTTGTCGCTTTTCAGGCTCTCTGAAAGGGGGACAAGAATTTAAGAACAAAAAACTGCCAAGGCTGGGGTTTAACAAAAACAGTTTCCTTTCGCCCACAAGGAAAAGGCTACGTTGCTCTCCAAGCTGGGGCACCTTGACGGTCGGCTTCAATGAATAGGGTTATGTTAACCGGGCCATTGAGGCTCACAGGAGAATTTTCCTCCACCGTAATATTATTGCGTCAGGCTGTTTTTCGGCTTGTAGTGTCACGAGATTTTTGGACACCTGCTACGCACTGAGGTCTTACTTCTCGGTAGAAATCTGAAAGCTTCATGTTCATATGAGGTATCTACGCAGACTTCGTAACACAAAATTCCGAGCGAACGACGCTAGTAATCGCACTGTACCGAAGCGTTAGCGAGGGGCCTCCTTGGACCAAACTGCCGGGTACTATGATTATAAGATTTAATGTGCGTTTTAGACCGCATTCATTTTGACGTCTGACGGGTGGCGGAAGGCTTCTCTGTGCCCACCCTGAACTCCACCAGGTGCTTAGTGTACCGAGGGTTCAATGTGACAGTAAAGGTAAGGGGCTCTCTTTGCTCAAACGGCGCACAAAAAACGGAGACCGGAGAGCAGTATAACCCGCTATCCTGATAAGCTTTGCAGGGGGGTACAATTTAGATCTCATAACCTACTATAGTTCCCAGTAGAAATAAACGAAACAATGCTGGTGAGGTTTCCTTACAAAAATGGTCTATATACTGTCTGTAGACTCCTTATACACTCTATGTATTCCTATAAATATTTGATTTTGTCTATTCATAATTTATAGACTGTCTAAAGACTAAAGTCTAATAAAACTGTATGGCTGTAGATTGTCTACAGACTGTCTATAGGATTTGTATTGCCTATAGTCTGTTCGCTAGGGTTTGTCTATACGGAGTCTATAGACTTTATAGACAGAAGCCTATGGGCAGTCTATAGACAGTCTGAAGAAATTTTTGTGATGTTTGTGTCGTCCTACATCTACAGGCCTCGTCATTATCGATTTTTTTTTGGCCAACCGAATTACCTCTCACATGTGGCCGCGACAACATGTGGCCGCCATGTTGTTTCGCGCCACGGTTCTCAGGCGCAGGCAAGCAGCGCAATTGGCACGGCGTGAATAAGGTTAAGGTTGGCGATATGAGGTTGGCAATGGAAAGCCATGCACAGCAACCACTTCGCAGCGCAGAGACTTTGGTGGCACGCATGCGCAGAACGTGCGGCACGTCTCCAGTTGCGAAATGTACGAAGCGGTAGTGAACGAGCACGATAGTTAGTCTCTGGAAACCATTGGGAAATCAGACCAATTTATTAACCCTGTTATAGCAACATCGTCTATGTCGTCACACGATCTGTCGAGTTATGGTGTCCGCTTAGAGGGCGCTTCTGTTTAGAGTGCGTGTCATTCGTAACTGCGTGCGTTATAGATAGATTGCTTTTTGTATTCTTACAGAGTAGTTAAGAGCTGTGAACAGCTGTATGGATTTCAGATGAAGATGAATCTTATTAGAGCATATAGCGTTACCTGCACCTAGTGCCTCTATCTACTTTTATTCTCTGAACGATAAATAAATAAATAATTGATTGCTGGGGAAAGGAAATGGCGCAGTATCTGTCTCATATATCGTTGGACACCTGAACCGCGCCTTAAGGGAAGGGATAAAGGAGGGAGTGAAAGAAGAAAGGAAGAAGAGGTGCCGTAGTGGAGGGCTCCGGAATAATTTCGACCACCTGGGGATCTTTAACGTGCACTGACATCGCGCAGCACACGGGCGCCTTAGCGTTTTTCCTCCATAAAAACGCAGCCGCCGCGGTCGGGTTCGAACCCGGGAACTCCGGATCAGTAGTCGAGCGCCCTAACCACTTAACGAGTCAATACAACAATTTCGAATTTTACAGTAAAACGCTGTTAAATTTACTGAGCGTCACCTTGAAAGCAACCATCTTATGATGCTCTACATCCCAGGATTTGATATCAGCGACATTGAAGACCTGTCCAAGATCCGAAGTGTTTACCAGGAGCTCGGCATACGGGAGAACCGGTGGCAAGGAGACGGCACCACTAACTGCATTTCGTTCTTGCGATCACATAGCAGGATGCGCCGTGTCGTTGCTAACCGCGACTTGAACAGTGCCGACCACTACGTAGACAAGGCTTACCACTGGACTGTCGATATTCCGGACCAGCTGCGAAGGTCACTTAGGTAAGAACGGCACGGGGTAGTCTTTCAGAGAGGCACGCTAAACTGCAAAAGATACTGCTTCGCTGCACTGTTTTTTTTTTCAAAGTCATCTGTAAATGGCCAATCAAGGGTCTCTTAGACACTTGTACACCCCCTTGTGCACACGCTTTATTTCCGTTATGCTTTCTGTTCCACCATCTCGTATTGTCTCCTTACTTGAGGTTGAGGTTGAGGTGTTGAATGCTACAGGTGGGGTTAGCCTTGCTTTGTCTGCCAGCAATTGCTCCACCGCAGCGTCCCTTCGATATTAACAATGCCGCATCTACCCCGCTAAGCGCACAGTCTCTTATAATAGCACACATTCTCTCCCGCAGTCACCATCTATGCACACAATCAATCCACACAGTTCACATCACAGTCCACTCCAGAAGTCACCATCTATGCACATATTCAGTCACAGTAGAACATAGGCCATTGTAGTGCCACACTCCATACACACATTCACTCACAGTATAAAGTAGTCCACTCCGGAAGACACCATCTACGCACACATTCAATCACAGTAGGCCATAGTCCGTTCCTGCTGTCACCATTTAAAAACAAGATCCGTGTTCTGCAGAAATGTTAAAAGAAGGCGTGCAGCCTCCCTTCTGCATGTCTGGTTTCCACTCGGGTAGACAATGTCCTGCACTGTGCTGTGACGGGCTCCTGTCTTCTGGAAGGAAGCGAACATCACATGCCTTTGCGCGTTGTACTTTGGGCAGTACATAATATAATGTCTCCTTACTTCTCCTGGTGCATTCTAGAGAGCCAGACACAAAACTTGAACTACATAATTTCCGTTTCTCCGCCATCCTGTACCCTTCTCGGCGATAGACTTTATCACAAATCACTGTTTCTGGGGAAAGACACCCTCTTGTTGTTTTTTGATACCTCTCAGAACAAAAAATGCGAAGGAATCGTAGGGGACACCTACGCTCCACCTTAAGGGTATGGCGTAATAGCTTTTTTGTAGTAAGCAAATCTTTCAAGAGACCTGTGCGTGATTAAAAGATTTTATGAACCACAGGATGTGATCTTAAATTATCCAGCATAGTTTTTGTGTTTTTAACTGTTTTCAATGTTTCATGCTCCTGCAGGATTGGAGTAGACGGCATCATTACAAACAAACCTGAACGCCTAGCCAGCATTGTGACGGAACGTGAGTTTAGAACCAAACTTCGACGTGCCACCATTGACGACAACCCTTGGACTCGTTTCCGGGCCTGACCTTCTGGTTCAGTGCGGAAGTCGTCATCCGTGGTCTTTTGGCAGATAGCCTCAATGCTCTGTAGTTTAAGGTTGAAGAGAAGACTGAGGAGAACACTAAAACAAATGTGAACAGGTGGGACTGCAAGGGGCGAAGTAGAAATATAATAAACGTTTTGTAAATTATAACACTTCTCTCTCGTCCAGACTTTGGTCACTGGCGATTAACACTAGAAATTCTGTGATCGAGCACTCCAATGCCCTGAATTTTGTCGACAGAGTGTGAGGTTAGCTACGAAACAAATGTGTTTCGGAACTCTTACAGCCAGGTTTATTCACATACAACTGTTTGTCGGCTTGGATGTTTGTTGGACCGTCGTTTTTTTTTCACAACAGCGATCGATACTCACGCGATTTAAAATAATACTGGCACATCGAGCAGTTTCTGTGCGATATTGAAGCCCAAATTTCAAGTACGCTATCCAAAACAGCACTAGAAGGCAAGGACAGCAGGGTGACACACACACAGACAAAAACAAGCACGCTGTGCTGAAAAAATATCAAGTGCTCCTCACACACGCATCTTTGCAATCATAGATTGTTTTAGACGCGATAATATCCTGCACTGTTTGGTACCGGTTTCGGTCAATTATCGCTGTATTTTTGTAACATGTTTCACACTTGCAGTCCCGGCAATGCACACGTGTGTGTGTGTGTGTGTGTGTGTGTGTGTGTGTGTGTGTGTGTGTGTGTGTGTGTGTGTGTGTGTGTGTGTGTGTGTGTGTGTGTGTGTTGTGTGTGTGTGTTGTGTGTGTGTGTGTGTGTGTGTGTGTGTGTGTGTGTGTGTGTGTGTGTGTGTGTGTGTGTGTGTGTGTGTGTGTGTGCGCGCGTGTGCGCGCGTGTGTGTGTGTGTGTGTGTGAAAGAGAGAGAGAGAGAGAACTTTAAAGGCACACTACGAAGCAGCAAACGTGGTGAAGAAACACATACTTTTTTTGACGTTTCGGCCGGGGACAGCATTAACTCAGTGATTTTGACCAGTATTCATGGGGAAGAAAATAATGTAGTTAATCTCGCCTATCCATGCAGATAAGATAATTAAGCCCGCGGCGACTGCCATTATTGAAAAAGAATATCAGGAAGCAATGGAAGATGCTGAAGGATCATAGCAATGGAAGAACAAGAAGCTAAAAGCTATGTTTTAACAGTGTGTTCTCGAGGTCACGCTTTATGAGTAGGTTTCGATGTTCGCCCTGGCCACAAATAATGGAAAAGAGGCTGAGAACCGAGTGCTTTAGGCTCACGGTGTCAAGAACTGAATTGGATGATCATTGATACCACTGATATCCATACTTGTTTAAGGCTTTCTTCCTCGTAATTAAAAAAGGTTCGACCACGCTGCTATCAGACAGACATCTATTTAATGACCGTACAATCATAATGTCCCCCTGCCTATTAGCACGACGGCCAGAACAGCTTTGTTAAGCATGTGCTAAGCAGGCTTTTGGATGCAGCAGAGTCCATGGCTGGTGACATCAAAGCATAGTGCAGACCAGGAGTTGAGTTCAGTTGAGGTTGTTGAATGCTACAGGTGGGATTAGCCTTTGCTTATTCTGCCGGCAATTGCTCCACCGTAGCGTCACTTTTGTGTTAATAATGTTCTAAAACATGTCGTATATAGTCCGCTATGCGCACAGTCACCTATAATAGCACATAATCCACTCCCGCAGTCACCATCCATGCACATATTCTGTCACAGTAGAACATAGTCCATTGTAGTGCCACCATCAAAACACTAATTAACTCACAGTATAACGTAGTCCACTCCAGAAGACACCATCTACGCACGCATTCAATCACAGTAGGCCATAGTCCATTCCTGCTGTCACCATTTAGAAACACGATCAGTGTCCTGCAGAAATGTGAAAAGAAGGCGTGCATCCTCCCTTCTGCATGTCTGGTTTCCACTCGGGTAGACAAGGTTAGGGCCTAACAAGGTCCTGAATTGTACTGTGAAGGGTTCCTGTCTTCTTGAAGGAAGCGAACCAGGAATATTATGTGCGCTTCAGGGGAGGTAAGTGAAATGGAATGTGCTGCGAACTTCAGTATTCCATCAGGGACGTTCTCAAATTGCGCGAAGCCCAAATTTCTGTGCAAGCATCTCGGTGCAGTTTTTAAGAACAATGAAAACTGGTCTTCCCTGTCACTGCCTCGAAGTTACATCAGTGGACCACAATTGCACTGCGTGTATGAGAAGCAGAAACATGCGAGGATCACTCCACTGTCAGCGATGTTCCGTGCACTAATGTGCACACAGTGCCTGTCGTTAATGAGGTAGCTGCAGTTTGGAGTAATCAGAGCGCCTTCCATTTGCGCAGTGACGCAGTTTCGGAACTAGAAAATTGCAGTTCTCTTCTGCACTACTGCACTGCCACTGGTGTACTATTAAGGGCGAACGGCATACTTGAGTCTTGTACTAGCCGAAGGTGTGCCAAGAAGTTTTGGGCTTCATGTTTGGGGCTCGGCGACCAAAAAGTGTTGTCAAAAAAGGAAGTCGTTGTTAAAAAAATTGACTGGAATGGGCCAGAACACAATCAGAACTAACTGAGATGCAAATGGTTTTGGTTGTTCTGGACCCTTTCGACTAATCTCCACCATTTTGCTTCCGTTATCGAATTGGCGGTTATGAATTTTTGTGACTCTCTTAACTTTGTCACATTTTGCTGAATTTAGTTTACTTCGTAAATTGTATTTTCATGCATTTTACTTCATGAAGCGGTTAGTGCTGAAATATCTGAGTGTCAGTACTTTTGTTACGATTTCTGCTTTCGTGCGGTCGCACTGAGTTTGTGGCCCTGTGTGGTTATGAAAAATATCACTCCGCCTGAGAGTTCTCAAGCCCACCGGGAACCGAAACACCCATCACTAAACCTTCATTCTCTTTCTGGGAGATTGCCCTGTCCGGCTCGGACCCGACGAGCAAGCGACAATCGCTGAAAAGGCGTGCTCGCCGAATAGCGACAACCATCAGGGTCCGGGGCCGAGGACTCCGCATATCATGGACGGCTATAACTGACATTGAATAAAGGTTTTACCACCACCGCCATCACAAAAGTAATTACTTGTACGCTCTTCGTTTTTTTTTTGTGCACAAACCCTCACCCTATACCTATGATTATGACTATTGATGACTAACATTGCCTAGTAGCCGTTCATGTGCACTATTTTGCGTTCAAATACTTTGTGTACCGCTAAGTTCACAAGTGCTCTGATTTTTCGCGCAGCCACAAGTGCTG
>JARKHS020011954.1:0-23951 GCA_030143305.2 Amblyomma americanum
AACGCTTCTGATATCGCCAAAGACGACATCGCCGGCGTTTTTATAGTTCACGGCTCCGGGTTTCTTCCGGCCTGTCTGAGCGACGTCACTTCCTCTCTGTTGTCAAAAAAATATCACAATATCGTGGCGGCCGCGTTTCGATGGCGGCGGAACGCAAAGGCGCCCGTGTGTAGTAGTAGCAGTAGAAAACATTTATTGCAAAAAGGTAGGATAGAGAGGCGAAAATACAGATTTTGGGTGGAGTCCTTATTTCAGGACCCCAATGTCCACCGCAGTTGCTCTTGCTTGGGATATCAGCTTTCGCTGCGTCTCCAAGTCAGAGCTGAGCAGGGCAGACTCCCACTGTTCCTAGGAGTGATGTTTGTCTAGTTCGGGGGGCTTGGGACCGGAGCAGCCCCATGTTACATGATATGTTGTTGGAATTCCGCCACACCACGGGCAGTTGCTGTTATATTTGTCGGGGAAGATGATGTGGTACTTGTGTAGGTTAGGAAAGGTGTTCGTCTGTAGTTGTCGCCATTCCCTCGCCTCTGCCGCCGTTAGCTTACGGTGTGGTGGGGGATAGACTTGTCTTTGTGTTCGGAGAAGGAGGAGGCGCTCGCCGTACGTAGAGGGTGAGGTCGGGGAGGTTAGTCCCTCGGTTAGTATATCCTCGAGCTAGACTGTCCGCGGCCTCGTTTCCCTCGAGCCCCTCGTGCCCAGGAGTCCAAGTGATTTGGTGCTTGCATGTGGAATTTTGAACTTGTGGGGTTGTCAGAATGGGAGCGACGGAGTGTGGAAGTCTGCCAGAGAGGAAGAGGCGACACGCGGACTGGGAGTCGGTAATAATTTTTAACTCATTTCCCGTAGCATCGCCGTGCTGGATTGCGAGGGCAATTGCAGCAGTTTCTGCTACTGTGGCAGAGCAGTTTCGTAGGGAGGCGCTGGCGATTTCCTTGAAATTGGTGTCCAAGACGACCGCCACCGCGTTTGTTGAATCGGGGTACGTGGCTGCGTCCACGTATACAGCATTTTGTGCCTGGCGATGTGTGCGGCGCAGATAGTCCACTCGCGCCTTTCGTCGTCCCTTTTGTGAGTCCGAGTGCATGTTCTTCGGGAGTGGAGCTACATACACGCGAGTTCGCAGAGTTGAGGGTAGGTCTCGGTTGTCCTGGACGGCGCGTATGTCAGCCGGGGAACCCACTCTTTCCAAGTTTGCGCGTCCAGTTTTGGTGGTGAGGAGGCGTTCCTTTTGCGATGCTAGGACGGCTTCTCGAATTTCTTCTATTGTGTTGGTCAGTCCCAGGTACTCGAGGTGGCAGTTGGCCGTGTACATCGGGAGGCCTAACGCATGTTTGTAGGCGGTACGGATGATGGCATCTGCTTTGTCTCGCTCATTCTCCAGAAGTGGCAGTTATGGGAGACCATATGACAGGCGGCTCATAACTAGAGCCTGTATCAGTCGAATTGTATCCTCCTCTCTCATGCCTTTTCGGTTGCGAGTGATGCGCCGAATCATGCGGGAGATCTGGAGGGCAGTTGTCCGGAGACGCTGTAACGTGTGGTTGGCTTTCCTGTCGCTCTGAAGCCAAAGGCCCAGGATGCGGATAAGAGGGACTTCCTTTATTCTCGTGCCTTCGAGGTAAACCTCGATGTTGCCGGGAGATTTGTAGGCATAGCCCTGAATGCGGATAATTTCGGATTTGTGGGGTGCGCAGCGGAGGCCGCAATTTGCTGCTTGTCTTTCTACGCAATTCACTGCTTCTTGTAGGGTGTTTTCTTTGTCGGCAAGGGAACCGCAGGTGGACCAGATGGTAATATCATCAGCGTAGATAGTATAGCCGATGCCTTCAATAGCCTCGAGTGCTTTTGCCACGCCGATCATAGCTATATTGAAGAGGAGAGGAGAGATGATAGAGCCTTGGGGAGTGCCTTTGTTGGGTGTCTGCCGGAGCAGACATCTCCCATGCCAATCGTGGCCGTGCGGTTGCTGAGAAAGTTTTTGATGTAGTTGAAGGTCTTGGGTCCGCAATCGAGGGCGTTGAGCTCTTTCAAGATGGCGTCGTGAGAAACGTTGTCAAAAGCGCCTTTCAGATCAAGTGCCATAATTGGGCGCCCGTGTGGTCTGCTACGTTAATGCACGCTACATATCACCAGGTTGTCTAAATTATATATTCCGGAGCCCTCCACTGCGGTCCGTATTTCTTCCCTCAGTCCCTCCTTTATCCCTTCACTTTTGGCGCGCATAAAGTTTCCGCCGAGTTATGAGATACTGCCCACTTTCCTTTCCCCAACAGCCAATTTAATCTCGCCTCCACAGATCATGCAGCCTTTCTCGAGTGGAAATCCTTCGCGGTGGGAGCACCGTTTTTGAACTAGACAGCCCGGCGTTGCCACGGCACCAGCGTTTGTAACACGCATGTAAAAATTTTGTTTTAAAAAGAAATGATAATTGGTATTCAATGCTTACATTGATAAAAATGAAAATAGTTTTTTTTTTGAGGAAAGGAAATGCCGCAGTGTGTCAAAATTCTCGTTGTATACCTGAAGCGCGCCGTTATAAGGTAAAGCATAAAGATGACGGTGAAAGAAGCGAAGAGAGGTGCCGTAGTGGACGTCTCTGACATAATTACGACCACCAGGGTTTCTTTAACGTGCACTACATCGCACAGCACACGGGCGCCTTAGCGTTTTGCTTACATAAAAACGCAGCGGCCGCGGTCGAGTTCAAACCAGGGAGCTCCGGATCAGTAGCCGAGCGCCCTATCCACTGAGCCACTGCGGCGGGTAGATAATGTGTATGTATTACACTTTTTAATGTTTGAAATAAGAGAATAAGTGACAAGATAATGCGTATATATAACACTTTTTAATGTTTTCCGACCACCAAAAGCGATTTCAAGCACTTTTTGTCGGCAGTGGAAAACGCTCAATGGCGATGCATGTGAAACGGAAGCTCACCAAACGGTTCGCAGCGCCATGCGGCTGTTTCCTCAATTCGCCTAATTGCTTGCATGTGAAGACCGCGTCCCCCACATGTGACTACAAGGGTTGTGCAAAGGTCGGGCTTTCTGTGCGTGTGTGTGTGTGTGTGTGTGAGGGAGGGGGTGCTGTAGTGGTGGTAGTGGTTTTTTTCATTAAAATAATAGTAAAAAGGAAGGAAAAGAATTTTGCGAGCCCCGGCATCTGCCATCGACACAGAAGCACCTGAGCTGGGGCAGCGGAAATAAAGGATAGCAGGCAGAATGGAGAAATTAAATGAAAGAGGTGAGGGGACAGGAAGAGAGGGAGAGAAGTAATATATACAAACTATTTACACAGTAAGTAATGTGTCCAGGTTGTGCGCGTGATTAGTTAGTTTTCGAGGAATTAAAACACAGGCGCACAGCACTGTGTTGGCTAGAACTGGAGTGGGGCGTCCAGTTATTAATCGTTCGAGGTAATACTCCCGGAGCGTTCGGTCACTGCATGTAACTATTTGACGGAGAACAGACGGGACGTCAAGCCCGTGTGCTTGAGGCATGCACAGATGCTCACCAAAGTTCGATCACGAGTGCGCGCACTGCCCTGCGGCCACAATATCTTCTTGATGGAGTCTGTAGTATGTCCTGCGCCTTTGTAGGCCGCGAGCATATCGCGACGAGCATCGGCGAACGCTGCACAGTGAAGGAGCAGGTGTTCTAGTGTTTCCACTGCACCACATCCGTCACACACATCACTCGTCGCTATTCCTTGAAGCTCCCGCCGTTCCCCGGTCCACACGCAGCCAATGCACGCGCGGAGGATCATTACACGTTGTGACCGTGTAAGCGCGCGACAGCTGGTGATACTGTCGATGCGCTCACCTCCTGCGTAGTTGGTGTGCAGCGGTCGCGAGGTCGTCAGCTTCTTTGCCGGCGATGCCGCAGTGACGGCGCACGCACGCACATCCTCTCTGCGCGAGGCGCTCGATGCGCGAGCGAATTTCCCGGACTAGTTGGGTACCGCGGCCGTTAGACTGCAGGCGGCTGAGGGCGGCGCGGGAGTCGCACAGAAGAGCACTCCTGGGCGGCGGAGGGCCGAGGGTGAGCAGCAGGTCCAGCCCGAGCCGGATCCCCATCAGCTCCGCCGTGGTGAGGAGCCCAGGAAGGTTTCGTGTTGCTGGCTGTGCAGTCGCAGGGCGGGGATGGTAGCCGCCGCTGCAAGGGAGCAGCTGTCGCGGGCCACTGAGCCGTCGGTGTGCACGAGGAGATGGTCCTGGAGCTCCTCGTGTAAGACGGCTCTGGCCAGGTGCTGCACAGCACAGAGGGGTGTGCTCCGTTTTCCCGTAATGCCGACGATCTGTCGATGTACCTCCGAGGCAGCGAACCAGAGCGCGCAGGAGTCGTAGTGAGGTGGGCCTTGTGTCAATTGCTCATACTCGAGCAGCGCCGCGCCCATTCGTGAGCGCTGGTGCGGGCGCATACGCTGCAGCAGCGAGCCGTCGTCCGGTGCGCGGTGAAGCCGGTCGATGTGATTCAGTGCCCTGCGCGCTGCTTGGAGCTCAAGTGGCCACGCTCCTGCCTCGGCCAACGTTGCGGCGCACTCCGAGTTTGCGAGTTTTTGGGCAGGCCTAGGCACACGCGCAGGGACTTTCGGTGCTGGAGCTCGAGGTTTTTCCAGCACGGCTTGCGCACCGTGACGAGCGGCAGCGAATAGAGCATCGCCCCCAAAGCTGCGGCATTGTATAGCCGCAGCGCGGCTTGCTGGGAGATGTCCTGGCCTCGAGCGGTGAGCTTGTGCACGGCGGCGGTGATCCTCTTCATCTGCAGACAGGCCTTGGTCGCCGCGGGGCGGAAGGAAAGGCGCCAGTGGATGTCCAGGCCAAGGCACCGCACTGATTTACGCCAAGGAATCGGAGTCCTGTCCAGTGATAGTGGCGCAAGGTGCGCGCGCGAGCGTGAAACGCAGGCCATGGCCACCGAGTTTTCCGCGCTCAGCGACAGACCAAGGCCGCGCAAGCTGGCATCGATTGCGGTCAGGGCTCCCTGAAGGCACCCCCGCACGCGGAACGCCTCGGCCGCTGGTGCCCGGCGCAACAGAGCTATGTCGTCTGCATATATGGACATGTACACATGGTGTGGTTGCTCGTGGAGAGGGAGGCCAGCACCACCGACATGGCCACGTTAAACAGAAATGGTTGTAAGACAAAGGCCTGCGGCACGCCCATGTCCATCGGGCGAGGCTTGGAGAGCTTACCCCCTACTCGTACGCGCAGTGGTGCGCCCGCTCAGGAAGCCATGAACGTATTGCAAAAGGCGCCCGCTCACACCGGCCCCCTCAATCACCGCCAGAATTGGTGCGCGGTGAACGTTGTCAAAAGCGCCCGAGACGTCCAGTAGTAGCAGCAGCGCAACCTGGCCTGCCGCCCTGACATGCTCCAGCGCTGTAACAACGTCCGATATAGAATCAGCCGTGCACCGCATCCCACGGAAACCCGTCTGCCGCTCGTCAAACAAATCAGCCTCCGCAGCCCGCTCGTTCAGACGCTGCAACGCCATATGCGCCATGAGCTTACCTGCCGCCGACGTTAATCCCACTGGCCGGTATCCTCTCAGCTCCGTAGGTGGGCGCCTTGCCTTTCGGATGGGACAAACGACCGCGGTTCGCCAATATTCCGGTAGCTCCCCGCGTTCCCACACCAGGTTGATCTGCTGCAGGAGGATCTGTCTTTGCGCTGCGCATTCAGGTTTCGCTGCATATGGTATGTCATCCCGTCGGGTCCGGGCGGCGAGCGGTGCCGGCAGCGCTGCAGCGCATTGTTCAGTTCCGCCGCGGTGAATGGCGCATCACATGTGTCAGACACGCATCGTAGGGTGGTGATAAAGGGAACTGCCCTGTTTATTCCGATGAAGTGCAATATATACAGAAGCGCTAGCCACATGACTTTTGTGATAAGTGCGGGATGACAGCCAAAGAAGTGTGCTCGTGTTTTATCTGCAGGCTGACGTCACATCTTTCCCTTTTTGCAAGCTAAGTACATTCACAATAACTCAACAACACAGTTCATAGTTAATCATTAACTCCAAGTCGTTTCGGCGTCTTGATTATGCGACCGCAGCGGGTGGTTCTCCGATGTCCGGTGGTTTCGCTGGCGTGACCGGCATACTTCCCTGGCGTTGTAGCCGGTAATTTGGCGGGCAGTTCGGGAACTTGTGGCTTCGGTGTTACGTCGATCTCTTCTTGATGGTGATCCCGTTGAACCGCCGATGGAACACTGTCATCGTCTCCCGTCTCTGGCAGTAGGAGGAGATGGCGTCTGTTCCGGCGAACGGCGCCTTTGTCGGTCCCCACCCAGTAGGACCGTGGCGTTTGGGACGGCCGCAGGATAGTTCCGGGAGCACCCTTGTCTTTCAGCCACACTCGATTTCCTGCAGAAAGTCTGGGCAAAGACCTGGCAGCATGACGCTTGTCAAAGTATCTTTTCTGCCTGTTTCTGTATTCCTCATCCATTTTCTGCCACGAAGAGCTAACAACACAGGGTTTTAGCTGAGATTGAACGCAAGGTATTCTTGAGCGCAATCGACGGCTCATCAAAAGTTGTGATGGACTGTAACCTGTGGGACCCGGCGAGTTCCGGTAGTTCAGCAAAGAAATGTAGGGGTCCTCTGCTTTCTTCAAAAGTAGCTTTATCGTTCTTACCATGCGCTCAGCTTCGCCGTTGGCTTGCGGGAATAGCGGGCTAGTTGTGACGTGCTTGAACCCGTACACGCTTGAAAAATGCTTGAAAGCAAACGAGACAAATTGTGGTCCGTTATCGGATACCACGGTGTTTGGGATGCCGTGTCTGGCGGAGATACTCTTCAGATGGTTGATAACCGCGAGATACTCTTCAGATGGTTGATAACCGCGAGATACTCTTCAGATGGTTGATAACCGCTTCTGATGACGTATCGCTTTTCAGCAAGGCCAGCTCTGGATATCTGGAATGATAATCCACAACAACAAGATACACGGCGCGTTTTATTTCAAATAGGTCCACGCCGACTTTTTGCCATGGTAGCTCTGTCGTTTCCGAGGGAATCATTGGTTCCGCGAACTGAACACGTTCACTTGCACACACATTGCAATCAGCTACAGCTTTTGCTATCTCTTTGCTGAGCCCCGGCCACCAAACAGATTCCTTTGCTTTTGCTCTGCAGCGAACGATACCTTGGTGCCCTTCGTGTATTCGTTCGATCATTTCCTTCCGCAGACTTCGCGGAACAATAATGCGAGCATCTTTCAGCAACAGGTTCTTGCAAACTGAAATGTTAGCACGGACGGGCCAAAATTACCTCAAAACGTCTGGGAGCCTTTCTTTTTTTTGGCCACCCGTGGTGGCAGGCTTTCAGCAATGACAAGCGTTCCTGGTCTTTTTGTTGCTCAGCTCGTATGAGATTAAGCATGCTTTCTGTAGCCGGTAGGCCCTGAACGATTCCATCGACGAAAGCAGATAAGTCTGAGTCTGTCAAGGCGCCTAGAGTATGGTTAGTAGCGTTCGCTCGTACTCTTGATAAGATGTCGGCTGTCGCAATGCTTTTGCCGGGAACGTGCGTTAGTGTGAAGCAGTACCTCATTAAGCGCAGTCTGAATCTTTGGATGCGAGGCGGCATAGCGTCCAGAAGATCACGACCGAGCAACGGAAGTAGAGGCCTGTGATCTGTTTCGAACAAAAATTTCATACCTCTTAAAAATTCGTCGAATCGTTCAGCTGCCCACGTCAGAGCTAACGCCTCCTTCTCTATTTGAGAATATTTTTGTTCCGTCTTTGTCAGCGATCTCGAGGCATAAGCAACCGGTCGTCGTTCCCCGGATGGTTGGATCTGAAATAATACAGCGCCAAGACCATAGGATGAAGCATCAGCCGAGACTATTGTCTCGTAGAGAGGGTGGTACATGGCAAGGCACCTGTCCGAGCTGATGGTTTCCTTGATTTTGCAAAACGCTTGTTCCTGTAGCGGTCCCCATGACCACTCATTGTCCTTGCACAGAAGGCTGCGTAGAGGCGCGCTCGTAGTCGCTGCATCTGGAAGAAACCTAGCAAGATGGTTCATCATTCCCAGAAGAGAGCGAACTTCCGTTACGTTCTGCGGCCTCGGAAATTCTGTGATGGCCCGCACTTTTTCAGTATGCGGCCGCACGCCACCAGCGCCAAAAATCATGCCAAGGAAGGATACTTCTTGCACTGAAAAACAGCATTTTTCTTTGTTCAGCGTCACTCCTTCCCGCTGTAGTCTTCCGAGCACCTTGTGTAAGCGAGAGTCGTGCTGTGACTTATTTGCGCCGAACACAAGAATATCGTCCATGTAGTTCAAAACACCTTCTAATCATTCCAAGACTTCCGTGAACTTCCTCTGAAAAACTTCTGGTGCCGAGGTTATACCAAACGGTAGTCTGCGATAGCAGTACCTGCCGTATGGTGTTATGAAAGTGGTGAGTGTTTGCACGACTCCGCAAGTTGGATTTGGTAAAATCCCGAGCTTGCGTCTAGTTTCGAGAACACAGAGGCTTCCTGAAAGCTTCCCATGATCTGCTCTACGGTTGGCAATTGGAGGCGCTCTCTTCTTACGAAGTTATTTAGTTGAGTGAGGTCGAAGCAAATCCTGACTGAGCCGGATGGCTTCAAAACCGGCACAATTGGCGCACACCATTCCGTCGGATCCTCGACCTTCCTAATCAGGCCTTCCCGCTCAAGCCTGTCAAGTTCCTCCTTAACCGCTTGCTTCATCGGGATAGGAATCCTGCGCGGGGTTGACACTGCGTAGGGGATTGCATTTTCTGCCAACCGTATCGTGTGCTCTCCTGCTATAGATCCGATTCCTTGAAATAGCTTTGGGTACTGTTTCGCGACCTCGTCGGACGTTTCTAGTTCGTCTAAAAATCGAACTACCCCAAGGGCATTTATTGCAGGTAGCCCTAGTAAAGGCATGTGCAAGTTTTTTACAACATACACTGTCTGCTCGCAGCGATTGTCCTTCCATGCGATTTCGGCTTGAAACTTTCCGCACGTGTCAATGCCTGCGTCACTTGGTCCCCTTAGATTTGCTGTTTTCTCAAGATAGCTTGGCATTCCTGGGAAATTTCGCCCCACGACCGTGACTTCTGCTCCAGTATCGACTTTCATTTTTACTTCATGGCCGTTTATCTGTACCGTCACGAAGTGCGCAGACAACTTGCTTTGTCGCGGTGTAACTGTGCCGAGGAATTGGTGCTCGTTATCTGGGTAGTCGTTATCTGGGAAGCCAGGTGCCGTTACCCCGTCAAGTTTTCTTTCTCTGTTTTTAATTCGAGAAGCCTTTTCGAAATGCCCTAGCTTCTGGCAGTAAAAGCATTTTTGCTGCTTCGCTGGGCAACTAGTTCGCGGGTGCATCGAACCTGCGCAATAAGTGCAGTTTTTTACAGAAGCGGTATTCTTGCGACGCGCAAGTGTAGCATTCCATTCTCTCTTCTGTTCTGTTTTCTTGTTCTTTACCGCTGCAACATATGTTTCGGCGCTCGTACCTTCCCGCTGTTTCAAGTCTGCTTGCTGCTGCTTTATTGTTTCGCTTGTTCGGGCCCTTGCTAGTGCGGTGGCCAATGTTAGCTTAGGGTCCATTTGAAGCTCTTCCGACAGCGCTTCGTCTAGAAGGCCAACTACAAAGCGATCCCTTATTAAACGGTCCTTCATGTTATCGAAGTCGCATCGCTCTGCTAACTTGCGGAGGTCGGTTGCAAATTCGTCTACAGTTTCCCCTGGCTGTTGACGACGTCAGTTAAAACGGGCGCTCTCATACACTGTGTTCTTCGTGTGAACAAAATAGGCTTCAAACTTTGCCTTTACGACCTTGAAAGTCTTCAGGTCTTCGT
Organism: Amblyomma americanum; assembly: GCA_030143305.2. Lineage (NCBI taxonomy): Eukaryota > Metazoa > Arthropoda > Arachnida > Ixodida > Ixodidae > Amblyomma > Amblyomma americanum. Next base: position 9,826 of record JARKHS020011954.1, read on the forward strand.
CTTTTACCGCTAACGAGCGAAGAATCTCTCTTGCCTTCCGGCCCATTGTGTAAAGAAGGGTTCTTACTTGAATTTCTTCCGTTTTCTCGCTGAGACCGGATGCGAAGCTGTAGTCTTCGAATTCCTCAATCCAAGAGGGCCAGTCGGCTGCGTTGTGGAAATCAAATGGCTGCGGAGGCTTTATCCCAGCCATTGTTGCTCGTTGCTGGACGCTCGTTGCTGCCGTGCCTTCCGTGAAGACTTGCACCACTTGCAAGTCCGCTCTGTCGGACTGCATACGCCCCTGACGGTCTATTCCGGGAGCGGCCACCCCACTTCTGACACCATGTCAGACACGCATCGTAGGGCGGTGATAAAAGGAACTCCCCGTTTATTCCGATAAAGTGCAATATATACAGAAGCGCTAGTCACATGACTTTTGTGTTAAGTGCGGGATGACAGCCAAAGAAGTGTGCTCGTGTTTTATCTGCAGGCTGACGTCACAACATGGACCTTCCGAGGCGACGGGCGAGGGATTGGTGTCGCATCTGGGGCTCTCTGGAGCAGCTATGTTAGCTGCGTTTGCGGCGCTGGGCGGCGCGAACCGATCGGCAAACCGCTCTGCCAACTCCTCAAAGCTGAGCCTGCTGGAGATTGCGAGGGCGGGCAACGGTTGACGGTTTGCCTGTAGTTCGGTGATGCGTCGCAGGGTGTCAAACAGCCTCCGCGAGCTGACATCTTCCTCCATCCTTTGGCATAGTGAAGCCCACTGCCGGCGGTATAGCTTGTTGGCGTGGCGGCGCGCTCCTGCGTCCAAGTGGTTGTAGACAGTCCAGTCGGGGGCTCTGTCAGTCCGTCGCGCCCGTCGCTCTGCGCGATCTCTCTTCTCTCGCAGATTGAGCAGCTTCATATCAGGTGTGGGCTGCCCTGCCCTTACCTCTGCTCGTTGGGTGGCTGCGAGAGCGCTTCGGACTAGACTTGAAAAGAAATCTGCGCCAGTGGCCGCCGCCTCGTCGACCGCCCGCCTGAACGCACTCCAGTTGGTAATTGGAGTAGGCAAGTTTGGGGCGCGCCTCCAACTGCAGTGGGTTCGATTATGGTGGAGTAATGATCTGAGTCCCAGAGAGATGGTGATTGGCGCCATGTCGCCTCGATGCCTTTCGATGCGAAGGCAACGTCGATGCAGGAGCCGGTTGTTCCGCGTCGTCGAAAGGTGGGCTCGCCGGTGTTCAAGGGAGTGAGTCCCAGCTGCGTTGCTGCGTCGTGCAGGTCGTCTCCACGCGAGGAGTGGCGCGCACTGCCCCACGCACTATGGTGGGCGTTAAAATTACCACAGATGATTTGGCGCGGGGCACAGCACGAAGACACAGCATGAAAACACAGCGCGTTGCACGCGACAGCTGGACGCACATAAACACTGGCCTCCGACGTGTCGACACCACCGACGCGCACTGTCACCACCACACACTCCTGGGCGTCAGATTAGCCGCCGACGAGGGTGTGCTGGACGTCCTGCCGCACGTATATCGCACACCTTGAATTCCTGGGGCGGTGAGATGTGTCACAGCAGGGCTCTGCGGCAGAGGTGGGCTCCTCGCACGTGGTGGCTGAGTGGTAGCCAATGTAGCCAGGTAGCCGCATCTGGGGCTCCCCGTCATGTGAACGTACGTGCGTCTCCTGCAGCACGATAACTTCCGGAGAATCCTGTGCGATGCGAACTCTCATTTCGGCGTACCGCGCCGCAAGTGAGCGCACATTACACTGCAGGATGGATGATATGCGGGAGGGAGTCCGGCGGCTAGCCATCACGCTGGCTTATCTGTGCGGGAGCACCCGCTGCTTCTAAGCAAGCCCGGTGTCCATCGGTACCCTCCGGGCAAAGTGTGCTGAGATTCATTGAAAATAACTTTTTGTGAAAGGAAATGACGCAGTATCTGTCTCACGTCTCGGCTGTCACCTGAACCGCGCCGTAAGAGAAGGGGTAAGTAGGGACTAAGAGAAGAAAGGAAGAAAGAGGTGTCGTAGTGGAGGGCTCCGGAATAATTTCAACCGCATAGGAATATTTAACGTGCACAGACATCGCACAGTACAACGCGCCTGAGCCTTTCCCCTCCATCAAAACTCTGGCGCCGCGGTCGGGTTGCAACCCGGGTACTCCGTCCAAAGATCTCAGCAGCGCAAGACGTACTTCTCGCCCTTCAAGAGTCTCTCTTTTACACCAAGCGCCGTACAGCCGCTACGCGAGCCATACTGGCCCTGGATATTCATAAGGCTTTCGACACTATAAGCCATGACCATATCCTGTCGAGATTAGCCACCACCGTCTGTGGAACCCGCATATGGCAATATGTTCGGGCCTTTCTTCAGGGACGCACGGCAAAACTTTATTTTGGGGATGTCGCCTCCCAGCCTTTTCCCCTGCCTAACCGGGGAACCCCACAAGGGGCGGTTGTATTACCTTTACGTTTTAACATTGCCTTAGCGCCACAATCAAAGGCCCTTGCTGCTATCGCAGGGCTCCACACGGCCATATACGCAGATGATATAGCCTTCTCGACAACGGGAGCATCCATTGGAACAGCTCAGGATATCCTGCAATCTGCCATAAACATCACCACCACCCACTTAGCAAACACAGGCTTCCGTTGCTCTCCAAATAAATCGGAACTCTTGCAGCTGAAACCCCTGCACAGTGACCCCCCCCCCTCCAATTGAACTGCACATGTACGGGAATCCAGTGCCCATTGTGTCTCAGTTGAAATTCTCGGCCTTCTCATTAACAACACACTCGATGCTACCAGCACCCTTCAGCTCTTGCAAAGGCAGACCAAACAGGTGGCTGCACTTATCAAGTGGGTGGCAGCACGCAATCATGGGCTGTCTGAACGCGAGACCCTCAATATGACAAATGCATTAATCATCAGCCGCATTACATACCGCCTCCCATACCACATACTCAGCGCCAAACACAACAGACAGACATCCTAATACGCACAGCTGTCACCTCCGCCCCCCCCCCCCCCCCCCAGCGGTAATTAGCGCGTTCATGCGCTGGCCCGAGAACTCTCCTCCCGGACCCCGGACGATCAAGCATCCAACCGTACGCAAGAGGCCCCATCGGTCCTTTATACATATCATCAAATCACCGCATTCTACATACTCATCCGCTTGACATTACCACCACCCCACAATACTTTGTCGCCCTTATCCAGCGCCACATGGCGACAATTACAGACGGGCTGCTTTATTTCACCCTACCGTTTCTCATGCTTTCACTCCACCTTTCCTCCTCATTGTAACACCTGTGGCTTGCCCAGATCCACACTTTCTCACTTTCTCACCTTTGGGAATGATCTTTCCCACGGGAAGTGCCCCCATCCCCAATCCCACTCATTCTTCCTGGGAGGCTGCTTTACGGACCGCTCAGCCCGCCGGCCAGAAATGGCTGGTGGATCGGGTCTTATGTGAAGCACAAGCCCATAGACTCCTGTACCTGTAGGAGACCACCGTGGAAGATTTTTTTCTTTCCTTTTTTTCAAATAAAAGTTGTTTCCATCGATCCGGAACAGTAGCCGAGCGCTCTACCCACTGAGGCACTGCGGCTGGTGCTGCTGAGTATCTTTCGGCTATTAATGCGAGACTTTTTCTTCTCTTGAGGAAGTAAGAAGGATGAAAGCGTACCACTGAGAATGCGAGAAACGCGCATATGCTGACGTCCGACCGCCCACAGTGCAATCTTGCTGGCGCTTCATGTTCTCAGAACCTGGTGGCGATACGGTCTATGGACACATCGAGCGCAACGGAGTGGATATTTCACTGCACGCTATTCTTAATCGCTCGTATTCATTGCGGCACTATACAACAAGTTATGCGGTTTCTGAGAAAGTACACCATGGAAGCGCGCGAAGAACGCGTGAGCTTACGGTCGCTGCTTTACGCAGCATAAGGCGCCTACGCCTGAGAGAGCCTTTCATGATTAGTTGCTGATCGCTGTATCTCCGTGCCTTCGAGGGTATGTTTTCCACTTTGCCGACAAAAACCTACCGCCGCGGTGGCTTAGTGGTTAAGGCGCTGGCCTACTGAGTCGGAGTATCCGGTTTCGAACCCGACGGCAGCGGCCCCGTTTCGATGGAGGCGAAGGCGAAACACAACGGCGCCCGTGTGCTGTGTGATGTTAGTTCACGCTAATGATCGCCAGATGCTCGAAAGTATTCCGGAGCCCTTCACTACGGTACCTCTTTCTCTATCTTTCAATCCGTCTTTTCCCTTTCTCTTAAGAACGACGCGGTTCCCGTGTCCACCCGCATATAAATGAGACAATTACGGCACCAATTGCTCCGCCCAAAACCAATTTTGCAGCCTTTTCTTTCACTCTTGCCGAGAAAGGGCTGCATTTTTAAGTGCTTTTTTCTGAAATGATTTCGCTTCCTTACCATCGGTCGGTCCTCCTTCCATGCGGCAGTGAGTAATCTGAGTGCAGATGACGATGATGATGATACCAACTTTATTTTGCACCAGATAAGGAGGGCTCCTACTCCTCGCCCCCGGCGCGCAGATCTGGGTGACGGGAGCCTTGTCCGCGATTAGAAGCAGGAAAAGAGGTCTTTATTCCCCGCGGTTTCTTCCGCCAGGCGGATTGCTTGTTGCTGTGGAGCAGGGACCTTGATCAGCCGCAGAGCTTCCCAAGTTTCTCTACAATTTATATTTTCTTTAGCTGCGGATTTATGTCGTGACATCACAAGTTGCGACAGACAACGGTACAGGTGCGAAATTGTGACGCTGGCAAACAAGGTTGTCAAATTACGACTCTTCGCGAATGCAGGTTGTCACCACCCGGGCTGCGGACTTACCTTTGTTCACAATCTAAGAGAGTGTCTTACAGCTCAGGTCTACACTTATGGCGAGAGAGTTACCGCAATCCGCCTTTCTCCATCACCTCCTCATTACACCATAGTAATAGTGAGGAAGGCTAGGCAAATAAAAAAACGGTCCCACGTAATCGATAGGCCGACAATATATAAACTATGTCGCTTGATTCATATGCGGATTAAATCCAAATAACCAATGCCACAGATGTCTTCAGTGCTTAAGCATGTCAAAAGAGCGCTAACCAATTTAAATCGGGCTGTAGAGAAAGACCTGCAAAAAAGCTGGAGAGCTCATCTTGATTGCACAACCTCGCATGTGCAAAAGTTGGAATTTCCGCCGCATCCGTACTGACAGGCGACATAAAAATTGTAAAAAAATTAATTATCCAAACTAAAGTGTAAAACTTATTGGAAAACAAATAAGATACAAAATGAAATATTATCAGTCATTGTCAAGCAACCGAACTTTAACGACAGATGAGGTTTGTACACATTCGAATATACGCAAGCTCCGAGGAGTGACCAAGAATTCTTGCACAATCTATAACCAAACTGGAGTTCTATTTGGGTGTCAATGAAAACGTATTGCGAAGAATACAATTGTCAAATTTTTCAGAGCAAAACAGATCTAACAATCATTCAAAATAAATTACATAAGCACTGTCAGCACACAAACCGTATGAAAAACGTAGAACTGAACACTGATCAGCGCGGTAGCAAATCAATGAAGAAATTATTACAAATTAGCAATAGGCATAAAAAATCTGAACGTAATATTCAAACAGACAATAATAAAATTTTTACAAGAATGATAACCGGATATTCACTACGGCGAAGGAAAAATTTTCGCGTAGTGGGCGGTGTCAGCGCAAGTTGAACGCCAGGCGGTCGAAATTATGTCCGAGCCCTCCGCTGCACCGTCATCGCCCCAACCATTTCCGTCCCTTCCAATAACGTTTCTACCATCACCCAATGCACACTCAGCAATCGGCAGTGATCGAAACTAATTGGCCACTATCGACATGAAAAACCAAAAAAGACGAACGCTAGTGCACCGGGTAGTGGTTACACACGCGCTGAAATATACAGAATATATAACCAGGGGCAGTAGATGTGAAGAAAAATGAACAATGGCGCGAACCTCAATAACAGCAATTACACAAAATCACATAAATTAACTGCACTTAAGCTACATGCGTATAATCAAACTAAAAACATATACTGGATGCACGAACGCTTGAACCGAGGCATCTTGTTATAAGCAGGTTTCACCATGAAAGGAGCCTGCGTTGTTAAATCTCGTACACAAGACGATCGCGGAAGTTCTGCATGTGGTTCTCCTCGAACAAAATCGGCGCGTCCCGGGTGAGGCCCTCGGCGTACTGACACAGGAAGACGCCACAGTCGAAGGTGTTCTTCTGGAGCGGCACAATACGTGGGTAAAAATACCAGCCGCTCCAGTCCAGGTCGCAGTCACCCCAGTGGCTCACCTTTTCCAGGTAGTCAGCCAACGCGTCGATGATGTTGGCATGCTCATCGCGCGGACCCATGCTGTCGTAGATGACCATCTCGGGCGTGCCGAAATCCACCACGGCGAGACACCAGTGGGAGGTGTCCTCAGATTGCACGGGCACCAGTAGAATGTCATAAGCGAAGAGGTCAGCACCTTGCGTCCAGCGTTTCACGCCGTCCGGCGCACAGCGATGCAGCTTGGTGAAGAAAAATGTACTGAACGCGTACACGGGCGGACCGCCTCGCCTCTTGGAGCGTTCCGCGGTCATGGCCAGGTAAAAGTTTACGATATTATCGTTAAGCCCCTTGCCTTCACTTAGCGTGGCTATGTCACGTCGAGTGACACCCATAGAGAAGGCCTCGACCAGAACCTGCTCCGGTGGGCCCTGTTTTAACGCTTCACACACTTCTTCCTGCATCACAGAAGTGAGTCGGCTATAATGGTTAACGTCTCCCTCGTGGTCAGCTACGATGGCTTTCGCCGCCATGTGTCACTGCAGGTTTGCACAGGGGCGCTCAGGAGACGATCACTCTTCAAACAATCCGTCCCGATCGAGAGGTTGATGCGTCCCTCTGCAACTGTCGGGAGGCCCAGAGCAGTCAGCGAACGTCACGGGGCTAGCGGCTGACTTAAAACGAAACTGCTGCGCGCTCTGCACGGTCAGCGTTTGTCTTACCTCGGAGGTGCAGACGGGCTGTGGCTTTCCGAACACCTCGCCGATGGTCAAAAGGAATGAATCACTCTTCAAACGACCTGTTTGAAGCGTCCCTCTGCAACTGTCGGGAAACGCAGAGCAGTCTGCGAAGTTCACGGGGCTAGCGGCTGACTTGAACGCAAGACTGCTGCGCGCTCTGCACGGTCAGCGTTTGTCTTAGCTCGGAGGTGCAGACGGGCTGTGGCTTTCCGAACACCTCGCCGATGGTTAAAAAGAATGGATCACTCTTCAAACGATCTGTCCTTACCGACAGGTTGAGGCGTCCCTCTGCAGCTGTCGGGAGACGCAGAGCAGTCAGCGAGCTAAAGGCGCTAGCGGATGACAAAGGCAAAACTGCTGCTCGCTCTGCACGGTCAGCTTTCGTCTTACCTTATAGGTGCTGAGCAGCTTTTTCTTTCCGAACGCCTCGCCGATGGTCGAACAGTGGCCGACTGAGAAAAACGTGGAAGACGACTCTGAGAAGGCGCGCCCGTCCTGAGACGCGCACGGCGAGTGAAGCTAGTTTGGCGCACACCTCTCAGGACCCCTCAACAAACGATTCTGATATCGCCAAAGACGATAGATAGATAGATAGACAGATAGATAGATAGATAGATAGATAGATAGATAGATAGATAGATAGATAGATGCCAGGAAGAAAGAAAAGTAAAATGCACGGGCCTGCTCACTGGCTCAATAAGGGCCGCAGTCGCTACCACGTGCAGATAGCAGGAGAGTTGAAAGATCCGATAGAAAGACAGGATAGTAAAGACGCGCTAAAGGCAAGGCCGATCCCGGAGGTAGTGCAATACCGGGCCAACCGGTGGCGGGAGTGAAGCATGCTTCAAACTCTCCGCCGCATTTCCAAAAAAAAAGAAGTCCAACTGGACTCGGAGCAGATACTTTACGGAGTCCGGACATCGCTTCTCGGCCTTTTGGCTAAGATCAAAGACGACATCGCCGGCGTTTTTATAGTTCACGGCTCCGGGTTTCTTTCGGCCTGTCTGAGCGACGTCACGTCCTCCCGGTCGTCAAAAAAATATCACAATAACGTGGCGGCCGCGTTTCGATGGCGGCGGAACGCAAAGGCACCCGTGTGGACTGCTACGTTCATGCACGCTACATATCACCAGGTTGTCTAAATTATATATTCCGGAGCCCTTCACTGCGGCCCGTATTTCATCTCTCAGTCCCTCCTTTATCCCTTCCCTTTTGGCGCGCATAAGGTGTCCGCCGAGTTGTGAGATACTGCGCACTTTCCTTTCCCCCAACGGCCAATTGAATTTAATCCCGCCGCCACAGATCATGCAGCCTCTCTCGAGTGGAAATCCTTCGCGGTGGGAGCACCGTTTTTGAACTAGACAGCCCGGCGTTGCCACGGCACCAGCGTTTGTAACCCGCATGTAAGAAATTTTGTTTTAAAAAGAAATTATGGTAATTGGTATCCAATGCTTACATTGATAACAATGAAAATCGTTTTTTTTGAGGAAGGAAAATGCCGCAGTGTCTCAAAATTCTCGTTGGATACCTGAAGCGTGCCGTTATAAGATGAAGCATAAAGATGACGGTGAAAGAAGCGAAGAGAGAGGTGCCGTAGTGGAAGTCTCTGACATAATTACGACAACCAGGGTTTCTTTAACGTGCACTGACGTCGCACAGCACACGGGCGCCTTAGCGTTTTGCCTATATAAAAACGCAGTCGTCGCGGTCGGATTCGAACCAGGGAGCTCCGGATCAGTAGCCGAGCGCCCTATCCACTGAGCCACCGCGGCGGGTAGATAATGTGTAGATATTACGCTTTTTCTTGTTTGAAATATGAGAATAAGTGACAAGATAGTGCGTATATATAACACTCTTTTACGTTTGCCGACCACCAAAAGCGATTTCAAGCATTTTTGCCAGCAGTTCAAAACGCATGTGAAACGAAAGCTTGCAAAACGCTAACGCAGCGCCATGTGGCTCTTCCCTCAATTCGCCTAATTGCTTGCATGTAAAGAACGTGCCCCCCCCCCCCCACATGTCGACTTGGCAGAAAATTCTAAAGTAGAATTCTTCACGGCAGTCGCACCCTATGAATACGGCACTGTGGGGACCGCCGCCACTATCCGAGCTAATTCACCTGCAGAGGCGGAAGGAGCTGCCATCGCACTTGCGCTGGCCCACTCCACCATTGACAAAAACATAACCGAAATTTGCACAGATTCCCAGGCCGCATACCGCCACTACCTAAAGGGCGTGGCGACGCCGGCCACACACCGTATTCTTGCCACAGCCACGTCTCTTGACCGAACGGTTACTCTGTCGTGGATCCCTGGGCATGTCTCGATCCCCGGTAATGAGCGCGTTCATGCGCTGGCCCGAGAACTCTCCTCCCGGACCCCGGACGATCAGGCACCCAACCTTACGCAAGAGGCCCCATCGGTCCTTTATACATACCATCAAATCACCGCATTCTACAAACTCAGCCGCTTGATATTACCACCTCCCCACAGTAGTTTGTCGCCCTTATCCAGCGCCACATGGCGACAATTAAAGACGGGCTGCTTTATCTCACCCTACCGTCTCATGCTTCCACCTCAACTTTGCTCCTCATTGTAACACTTGTGGCGTGCCCAGATCCACACTTTTTCACTACCTTTGGGAATGTCCGCCACAGGCAGTACCCCCCATCCCCAATCCTCCTCATTCTTCCTGGGAGGCTGCTGTACGGACCGCTCAGCCCGCGGGCCAGAAATGGCTGGCGGATCGGGCCTTATGTGGGACACAAGCCCGTGGACTCCTGGACCTGTAGGATACCACACTGGAAGATTTTTTCTTTTCTTTTTTTTTAAATAAAACTTGTTTCCATCCATCCATCCATGTGACTACAAAGGCTGTGCAACGCTCGGGGTTTCTTTGTGTATGTGTGTGTGTGTGTGGGGGGGGGGGTTGCTGTAGAATGCAGATTTGCTGTGGTTGTACGAAGGAAGAAGAGAACCTGCCAAAGACATTTTTTTTCTCACAGCGAAAGCTTTACTGGCCGCGAACTTGCGCATTTCGCCGTGGCCGCACTCCGAGGAAACACATCACTTCACAACGCGCGCCTCACATATCTCGGTGGACACTCGAATCGCGTTTTCTTCTTTACCTCCCCTTCTTTATTCCTTTTTTACGGCGCGGTTCGAGTGTACACTGAGCAATGCGAGACGGCTACTATGCTTTGCGCGCTCGCCGCTCCATCTGGCATGATGTCGCACCACGCGGCTCGCCGCCGCCGCCATATGGTATGACGTCACACTGCGTTCCATCGTTGCGGTCGGCTCCTCTCGCTTCGCCAGCTTCGTCGCATGCCCGATAACATGTCGGAGGGTTGAAAAGGAGAGCTCGCGTGCTCCAAAACCACAGTTGTGTCGTCTTTAATGCGACAACATAGCTAGACATCCAGACTAACCTGTACTAGCAATCAAGATTAACCAAGACTGACCATGCCATGCCTTTGCTTTCGGTACGTATATCCTGGCATAGCCGAGCTAAGCCACTGCAAACTTTTCTTTTGGCAATGCGGTTGAGGCTTGGCAGGAAACAGAAGGAAATTGGCTTTTGTGCCCGGACCCTTTCTGTTCCTGCATAGCCGCTGCAGCATTGCCGAGAAAAGTAGTTCAAGCGGGCCACTATTACGGCCTCTACTATAGTGCACCCTAGAAAAAACTACGCACTATACCTCGTGAAGAGATTATTTGTTGTGACGAAATTTGAAGAACGAAAAGGCGCATTTTTTTTTCTCGGGCGACAGCGTGCCTTTTGGCATAAAATAGTATTTTACAAATAAAGATACACTCAATAACAAAAGGTTACGAAGGAATCCGCCGGGGTGGCTCAGTAGTTAATGCGCTCGTCTACTGATCCGGAGTCCCCGGGTTCGCACCCGACCGCGCCGGTTGCGTTTCGATGGAGGTGAAGCGAAAAATTTTGGCTGCGGTTTAGCTCTGGTTAACCCAAGTTGAATTGCAAAACCGTTGTTTCCTCGGCACGTCGTCTACGCAGCGTCTCATTCCGAAGCTCTCGAAAACTCAAACTGGTCTTTTCCGCAGTTGAAGATTAACTCGCTGCGGTTGCTCAGTGGTTAGGGCGCTCGGCTACAGATCCGAGTTCCCAGGTTCGGACCCGACCGCGGCCGCTGCGTGTCTGAGGCAAAACGCTAAGGCGCCCGTGTGCTGTGCGATGTCAGCGCATGTTAAAGATCCCCAGGTAGTCGAAACTATCCCGGAGCCCTCCACTAGGGCACCTCTTTCTTCCTTTCTTCTTTCAATCCCTCCTTTATTCCTTCACTTACGGTGCAGTTCTGGGATCCAACGATATGAGACAGATATTGCTCCTTTTTATTTCCCCTAAATCCAACCAACCAATTTAAGAGTCATTCCGGGACGGGGCACGAGGTCTACCCGCATCTTTGTTACAACGCTTCTTGAGTTGCGCGGCGCGTTCTTCTGGCGTCTCTTGAGCGCGTTCTCTCTTCCTAGCTTCGTTCTGTCGTTGTTGCGAATCCTTCGCGCTCTCCATAACGACTGCAATACACTGATGTTGCTGTTGCTGATGGGAAGAAAAGGAAAGTGCACGGGCTCGCCTACTGGCTCAAGACTGGCCATTATTCGCTGCACGTGCTTAAAGTAGGAGAGTTAAATGATAGCGGAGAGGCGGCCCTGCTGGGAGTCTACGGAACAGCGAGTTAAGCCCGCTTCGGGAATGCTGCCGAAGATCAAGAGGATTGACGATACGCCGTAGCGGTCGTCTACACTAACGAAACGCTTATCTACTCCGCCAGCTTAAGCTCCGGACACGCCGAAGTGGCCGAGCATTTAGCCATCGCACTTGCCATATCTGACCACGATTGCGGGGTCGTTGTTAGTGACTACGCACACCCATAAAGAATTGCGCCAAGCGGAGAGTATCCGTGGAAGCTTGCCGAATAATCAAGAACCTGAAACGCTTACCGGACAACAAGGTCGATCTAGTTGGATTCCACCCAGACATGGAAGACGGCTCTCCGCACCTCACCAACCTCAGCGAGGCCGCTCACTCCACCGCATGAGGGCTCAGAAACCGCTCGTGAGAGAGCCATGGTGAAGACGGGACGAGATATAGGCTGACAGGCTTCAATGAATTAACCAAAGCCTTCTACCTGGCCCGCCGGACCTTTCCCCCGCATAGGAACAAACTATGCAGAGCTCAGGCAGTCGCCTTGAGGGAATTACAAACACGTACCCGAATCCGCTGCAATAAAGACGATCTACCCCAAAATATATAACACCAACACGTGCAAGCTCTCCAAGACAGACGTAGGCGTACTTGAACACATACTCTGGGAGTGTAAGGCACATCTAACCAATGTTAATACCGAAACCCCCTCGTCGAGGTGGTCCGCCGCTCTTCGTAGCACCAGCCTCAATGACACACTCTGGGCCATCCAGCAGGCCCTCGAGGTGGCGGAGAGATCTCCACGTCCCGTAGTGGTTACCTATGCCCGGTCGGGCTAAACCCTGCTGGGCACTATTATAATTATTATTGCTGGGCACAAGTTATTACCTCCAATGCGGCACCACTTTCTTCCTTTCTTCTTTCGCTCTCTCCTTTATCCCTCCCCTTATTGCGCGAATAGTGTGTCCACCTATATATGTGAGACAGTTTCTTTGACATTTCCTTTCCTCAAAACAAACGTTCAATTTGTTTTCAACGCACGCTCTTCCATTCAATGGTATCGGCCGGTTCTCTTGTCTGCGCAGGGAATGTGTATCGCAATGGAGAAAGGTGTCTATTCCTCTACCAAAGAGGAAAGAGTATCTCCTTTCAACTACCACTACCTGCTTTGTCACACTAGCAGGGTCACAAGGATCTGCCGACACCATGGACCCGAAGGGAGTCCCTTCACAAGAAAAAAGTTGCTCGGTTCTATAGCTGTATTCGACTACTGTGCACACCACACAGACAGGAGAGGGAATGAAAAGCCACGGGAATATGTTGTCCAAAACTGAGCAGCACGCGGTGGTTGAGTGGTGATGGCGCTCGGCTGCTGTCCCGAAAGACGCGGTTTCGATCCCGGCCGTGGCGGTCGAATCCCGATGGAGGAGCATCTGTAGAGGCCCATGTACTGTGCGATATCAGTGCACGTTAATGTACTCCAGGTGGCCGAAATTTTCGGAGCCCTTCACTACGACGTCCCTCATAGCCTGAGTCAGATTGGGACATTAAACATCAATAAACCATAAACCAACATAAGAGGGAGATTTGTTGTCAATCGAACCAGTATACCTGAATTGCACGAATTTCACGAAAGTGAAAGATTTACAAGGCACTGCGACAAATTACATACACCAGTACAGGCAGCTTCCTTGTTCAGAAGACAAAAAATTCAGAGAAACCTTGAAGGTTCAAAGCCTTCCATTCGCGTCACCGTGATAGCACTAATTGGTGGGCGCCTCGCACATCTAGAATATGACCGGATCATGAGGCAGGCAGAACAATTCTCTGTGGTTTAGGAGCCTTACTAAGGTTACGGACCCCTGCTTCCCGACCAACGCCCGTGGGCACAGCGTGCTGACCTCCTTTGAGGCTACACTGCAGATAATTTTCTACACTGCGGTTGGAAACTTGGGAACAATGGCAAAAAAAGCAGTATGCATCTGTCAGATGTTTAAAGGTTATTGTACAGTTTCGCAGCCAGCAAAAAATTTTCTTATACATTTTTAGTAGTAGTGCTTTATTAAATAATAATAAAAAGGATAAGATTTTTGCTAGCCCCGGCATCTGCCATCAATACTGAAGCACCTGAGCTGGGCCAGCGGAAATAAAGGATAGCAGGGTGAATGGAGAAATGAAATGAAGGAGGTGAAAGGACAGGAAGAGAGGATAGATGAGAGGTAATATATACAACCTTTTTACACAATAAGAAATGGTTACAGGTAAAATGAGTTTTTTGAATAAGATGAGCGATTTATTCGACACAGTTTGGTATGCACTGAGCTGCAGTGGAGCACAGCTCAGGCAGTTAACTAGCCGTGTGGTTAACTAATACAAAATAGCAACTTTTAGCTAAAAG